>JARFOC010087865.1:0-13888 GCA_031763485.1 Osmoderma eremita | reverse complement strand
TGTCGCGAGATACTTCAAAGTCATTTTAATAGTCGTAATTACGTTCCCAGATACCTATTGTGCTAGTTGGGATGACTAAAATGTTTAGTGGAATTTAAAGTACACCAAAGTATCAAGGAAAACTGTCACTGGATACCTCTGCAAGGGAAAGTATCATTTTACTTAAACCATAAATCTTTAAGGAAACGCCTTCGCACACCTTCAATTGCCCTTTTATACAAATCGTAGTATGGACACCATATGACCGCATCATACTCAAATTTAGAACGCACAAAAGAAAAAAATAGTGATTTTATTGAAGAGACGTTAGTAAACATCCTGGTGTGGCGCAATATAAAACCCATTGTCTTTGTAGCAGATAAAACATTTTACGCAACGTAATCAGTAAAAGTGGTCCGGCAATCAAACACTATCCCGAGATCCTTAACCTTAGTGCAATAAGTTAGTACTTCATTGTCAACGGAATAGTTAAATTGAAACGGTGACTTTTTCTTGTAAAAGTAAGTACTTTACACTTTGCTATATGTAAACTTAATCTGTTTGAAATACACCAACCAGACACCAACTTTCTTTCTGCAGTTTTATACAAACATCTTGTGAAGTGTTATAAGAGTAGATCTTAATATCATCGGCGAACATTATAATCTCGTAATTTACGATATCTGAAATATTGTTGATGAATTATAAGAAGAGCAAAGGGCCCAGATTATAACCCTATGGCACACCAGATGTGATAACTCTCTCCGCTGTGTGAAAGCCATTATAAGATACATAAAATTTACGGTCGACTAAGTAGTTACCCGATAGTGCGAAAAGAGTGTAACTAAAACCGAATGCAAGTAGTCTATGTAATTATACCATGATCGATACGATACGTGTAAAATTTGTTATTGCTGATCTTTTATCAACAGACGATATAAGCCAATAATATATTATCGGCTTATATCGTTATTATAATAACGTTTTCTGAATCTTGGTGAATCTTAGTATTAAGAAATAACCTGATGCTAAATAAACACACTGTTCAGATTACTCCTCCAGCTCAAAGTATTAATTAATTCGGGACGACACGTGTTTCGGGAATACGTCGATTCCCATTATCAAGTCGAATTACCGAATCAGTTATTCGATATGTGAATTCCCATTATCAAGTGGAATAACTGAATTCGGTTATTCGACTTGATAATGGGAGTCCACGTATTCCCGAAAGACGTGTCGTCCCTAATTAATTAATACTTTGTGCGGGAGGAGTAATCCGAACAGTATGTTTATCGTGCTGCCCCATAGTTCTTGCAATCTTTACTGAACCTGATGCTAGTGAGCATTTTACGTATAAAAGCAACAGGTCACTTTCTTGAATTTTTGTGATTCGGTTAAAAGAAATTTTTCAAATTATGATCTATTATCTACCGGTTTGTATACCGACGTAGCAAGAGAATACAAAATAGGCTGGTTATTACTACTTTATTTTCAAATGAACCCTCTTGTGTGCTAGTATAATATGCATTAAGGAGGATTGGTAATACCATGTTTTTTAACAGTGATGTCTGAAATAGTGTACCACCTGACAAGAGCTGAAATTAAACCCTTTCTTAATTTTTCATATTAATCTGTCAATAAAAAAAAATAATGATAAGGGATGGAAGCTAATTTATTTTTATTTCTAAGTACTACAATTATTTGAAATTGTAATACGACAAATATCAGGAAAAATCATTTAAACAATATTTGCCTAATTAGAATTCAATAAAGCTCACCACTCAAATGGTCACCATCACAATACAAACATGAATTGTTAACATTATTATGCACCGATATTAGGAATCTCTTACTGGATGGTTGTTTACATTTTTTCCAATTGCAGCATTTAGTTTAGCAAGTGCTTATTAACAGTGTTTATATTAGAAAGACTTTTACTTATGTGTAACAATATATGGCATAACATAACAATAGTGCAAATTTTCGTGTACTAGATAATATGAAATAACAGAGCTGGTTTTAATTATTTGAAAGGACTGTGTTAAAACATACCGTTTAGAAATCAGCGACAGCTAGTTAGTTGGTGGCAATATTTCCTATTTTTTACTTTCCCACTTGTACTGTGTTAGGAAAAATATTCTTAGTTGACAATGTTTACCTTCTACGAAATTTAAAGAAAATTATACAAGTATGACCATTATAATGGATATGCTACAAATATGAATGTCGGTCTTCACACACTGATAACTTCAAATTCGCTACTGCGTTTAATGATAGTAGTTTAGTTGTTTGGCAGTAGATATTTATTATCTAGTGTAAACATGAGGAAAAGGGAATATCTCCCGTGATAAGAACAATCTATGTAAGTAATCTGGAACTTTCTGCTCTCTAATATCGGGTGTATTTTAATGTTTGTAGGGGACGTATACTGTAATTTAGGCAATGTAGCGTGTACCGTTTATTACCGTGTCTAAAATTGATAAATTCGACAGATATCACTAATTGAGATAGGTGCAGGAAATAGAAAGGCAAAACGTGAAATGACATATTCAAAGTATTTCTCTGCCGCAAGGATCTTGAAACTCTTTCGAAAACCACATTGGCTCGGATTCGGTGGTAACCTTGGTCTACTCGTTGCTGCAACTACTCGATGCCATTTGCGGGCTTAGCGTACTCCCAAGTTTTCAAATATTACTGAAACTGCGCCGAAGCACCATCCTGCTGACACCGCATCTGTTGCCTTCAGTTCGAAGGAATGTCGTCCAATGTTTTAGATTCTTGCAGTAGAGATGTAGTGACTCCCGATGAATAGAAGTAGGGCACTTTGAACATCTCATATGACTCCTTTGTTGTTTGTTCATAAATTGTTTGTACATAATAAAAAAAAAAAGTGATGTAAACGCAAAGGGTTTTGTATCTCCGAAAAATTTGCGGATCCGTGTCCATTAAAGCTTGTTTTGCATATTTTAGGCCATACTACAAAGTTTGTAATACATTTTTTGATACCCTGTGTACACATATAGTTATATACTTCAGCAAAAAACGTAAATGTGAAGGATTTTAAGAACAGATGGACTATTGTGATATGTTTGGTAATAAAAATAAACAGCTTTCAGAAACCAACAAATAATTTCAATTTATTTTCCTTAAATTTTGCTCGATACACTGTATACACTGTATACCACATTAAATTGGACAAAAATGGTCCACAACTTTGTTTCTTATTATAAATTTTAAAGAAATGCAACAAGTTCTTATCACATCTTTAGTTATCTTCTAAACTATTAAGACAGGATGTTTACATTAAATAGATAATTATTGTGTTACTGAGCATAAAAATAATTACATATTTGCTAACTTAAAATGCAAATAATTGATCTTTAATTTAAAAAACTCCTTTCCTAATCTTACAGCAACAAGCGCCCAAATATATTTTTACAATCATGGCAGATACGAAAATTATAATTTTAGTTACAAAATAATTAATTAAAATAATTACGAACGAGGATTACGAACTACAGTTAAACTACCAACGAATTTAGGGGATTGTTTTCGTCACGAACTGTTCTAGGCTTTCTATATCTTCGGTAATGCTTAATAATGAACAGCCCAAATATTGCCAGCTGTATAACAACGAGAAAATAAAGTGCAATAGTGTCGCCCTTGTTCGTTGTTGTAGATGTGTAAGCTTTCAATGCTTCGGCTTGCATGGCTTGGAATGATTTCATGCTTGATACCGATATATCAGTATTAGTAGAAAGAAAATTATTGTTAAGCCTTAAGATAATATCTTTCAATTCCATTATTAGCTGTTTTATTGCATTATCATTGTTAGCCTCAAGAATCTCTCTAAAGTTTGTTTCGTTCTTGAGCGCTATTAGTACATTTGCAAGTTTTGGCAACGATTCTAATACATTAGTAAGATTTCCTAACATATTTTCTTCGTAAAACTGTTGCTGCTTTATTGAATTTCCGTAACGTTGTAGATTAAGGTTGGTTTCATTCAAAATACCATTCAATTTTAGGAGAGCTGCATCAATTCGTCCATTCATGGAAAAGTTCTTTCCGTTCTGGTCGGATTGTGCCAGGAAAGTCTTCAACTGAGCGAATGTTTCCCTCAAATCAGTTTGCGTCCTAATCAAATGCGACAAATACTCTTTCTGCGGATCACTTACATCTGAGGAATTGTAAGTGTCTACTTTTCCTAAATCTTTAAGTTCTTCGTAACACGTTATTCCATATACATTTGTGGTATTATAAGAACTCCCACGTAAAGCTTTTACTTTCAACCTCTTAATAGCGCTAGATAACGAATTGCAATTCCACAAATTACCACTTAAGTCAACTTTACGCAGCGCAGGGCCATAGTATTGATAATATGAAAGGCGGTTATCCCTGAGGCAAAGTTCACTCAAAGATTCTAGATCGTGAAATATGGCATTGGGTAAATAAGTTAAGTTATTGGAACTTAAATCCAGCACCCCCAAGGAGCGCAATTGTGAAAATACACCCACACTTAATTTCTTAATGGACGTTGAGGATAAATTTAAAGCTTGTAACAACCCCTGTTCTTGAAATAAGTCTAAGGGCATATCTCTTTCTCCAAATAGAGAGTTTCTACTTAGATTTAATTGTATCAGCTTGTGCAAGTTACTCAAATCAGTGCTTTTTATATAACTTAAGTTGTTATGAGATAAGTCTAAGGAAGCAATATTCGGATTAAGTTCATCTCCAGCAAAGCTAATTAAGTTATTGCTAGTAACGTTTAATATACGTAACATCTTGCAACGTTGAGCAAACTGTAATTCTTCTAGATTGTTATTTGAAAGATCGAGTACCTCTAAATTTTCACAATTGCCTGTTAACGCTGTCATATCAGATATTTTGTTATCATTCAAGTATAATGTACTTAAACTGTCTGTCCCAATAAAGGAATTGTTGGCGATGGTTTGTATTTGGTTATGAGACAAGTCTAGGAGCCAGAGTTCGTGCATGCCGTTAAAGATTCCTTTGGATATAGTTTCAATGTTATTATTATTCAAGTACAATGTTTTCAAACTGTCTGTCCCGGTAAAGGAGTCGTTCGCAATGGGTTGTATTTGGTTATGAGACAAGTCTAGGAGCCACAGTTTAGACTTGCCGTTAAAGATTCCTTTGGATATAGTTTCAATGTTATTATTATTCAAGTGCAATGTTTTCAAATTGTCTGTCCTGGCAAAGGAATTGTTCGCAATGGTTTGTATTTGGTTATGGGATACGTCTAAGGTCGAGAGCGAATACATGCCGCTAAAAACTCCTTTGGATATTGTTTCAATGTTATTATTAGTCAAGTTCAATTCTTCTAT
Source organism: Osmoderma eremita (assembly GCA_031763485.1). Taxonomy (NCBI): domain Eukaryota; kingdom Metazoa; phylum Arthropoda; class Insecta; order Coleoptera; family Scarabaeidae; genus Osmoderma; species Osmoderma eremita. The sequence goes on along the minus strand of JARFOC010087865.1, from coordinate 8,564 downwards.
GTTTGATAAACCATTAAATGAACCCGGTTCAAGGATATTTATATCGTTATTTGGCATCCAGAGCTGTAGCAAGTCATTAAAATACCTGAATGATCCCGGTTGAATTACGCCAATAATACTATTATAAATATGTATCATAGAAAATCCAAATTGTGTCCTATAGTATGATATTGTCTCGGCATAGTTTGCTACATTATCGCATTCCAATATAGATATCTGACTGTAACTGTTACTCTTCGTGTACCCATACGTATTGATACATTCTGGTGAGGAATAATGTATTACTCCCGCCAAAATAACAAATTGATGAATTACTTTTAAATGACGGCTGTGACTCATTTTCTGAAACTAAAAATACTATTGCATGAATATTCAGGGTGCAATGTATATATGTACTTACATATTACAAGAAAATTATGCTTCTGCAATCTGATATCGTAGTCCAACCTAAAACAAAACACTGTTGTATAATCAACATTTGAGTATTTTGTCACCACTTTACGTATTAAAAGTAGGAGAGTATCTTATAATGAGATGATATTTGCCGATGAAGAACGTTATAGTTTCAAATACGGAATTGTTTAACACTAAATGTAATCTAAACTATCTAACCTGAAAATGTATATATGAAGAAGGTCAGTTTTCTTAACTCTTTGCGGTTCGGTATAAAGAAGTTTTTGTAATTATGATCTATTATAATTTATACACCGATGTAAGAAAATACAGAATAGGTAGTTTAAACACACTGTTGGGATCACTCTTCCCGCACAAAGTATTAATTAATGCGGGACGACACCTTTTTCGGGAATACCTGGATTCCCACTTTCAAGTCGAATAACCGAATGAGCGCGAAAATTACTTAAACTAGAAACATGCATCCCTTCATTCCCTCTACCTATATCTAACATACGTACAACCTTCTCCCACACCCCGGGCGCAAAAATTCCTAGAAGGACCACCCGGTGGTCTCAAGTGCACGCCTTTAATACTTCAATAAATCCATTAATACGGAAAATGACAGGGCGTTTCTTCCCGATTAAGAAGGTTTTTATTCTTTTTAGTATAAATGGATTCATAAGCATCTAGCTCGCGCGTCGAAGTTACCGATTTTATTAGTTTTAAATTCTCTATATTTATATTATGTCCGGTTTTTTCCATATATTTCGCAACGCCAGATATATCTGTTCTCTCATGTCGGCATTGCGAAATATGTTCCTTGTACCTGGTTTCTATAGGTCTCTTTGTCTGTCCAATGTAGACTTTCTCACAATCCCCACATGCAATTTTATAAATTCCCGATTTCTGTTTCATATCCGGTTTGTCTTTAGGATTTCCTAAAAGGTTACGAAGTGTGTTGGACGATTTATAACCGATTTTCATATTTTTGTCTTTTACGACTCAGCTAATTCCTTTAGTTATTTTATGAAAAGGTAATACTAAGAATTTATTTGTGTCGCGGGGTTCTATCGGAGTAAGCGTTGTGGAGTTTCTAAGGTGTTGAATATATTGGACCTTCTTAAGGACGCGATCAATATCTACAGAGAAGTAACAATTGCGTTTTGTAATGTTTTTAATATATTTTAATTCTTTTTGGAATCTGTTTTGACTTAACGGGAATTTAATTAATCTATTTACTAGGAAATTAATCGCGGACATCTTATGTTGTTGACAGTGGTTTGAATCTGCCATTACGAATCTATCTGTGTTGGTTTCCTTTCCGTATATGTCTATCTCTGATTTACTGTTATTCTTAATCACTAAACTATCTAAGAAAGGTAGATGATTGTTAATTTCTTTTTCCGCTGTGAATTTAATCGAATCAAATTGCGAGTTTAATTTTGTTAGGAAATTTTCTCCGTCCTTTTTCTATTCGGTTTTAAACTCTTCATAAGCAGATTGGCAATAAACGGCGACAGCGGGTTTCTCATGGCCGTGCCCTGTAACTGTTCGTAGAATTTCCCTCCGATTTGAAAACGGTTTTGTGGCATGCATAACTTCGTTAATTTGATGTATTCCGCAATTTTAATATCCTCGACTTCGTTTAATTTCAAGAGTGTTCTTCTTCAGGAATCGGTACACTCGGAAACGGTGAACAAACGTCAAACGATACAAGAATCTCCCCTTCATTAATTCCTATGTTATTCACTTTATTGACAAATTCTGGCGTTGCGGAATATATGGTACAAGCCGAACATAATATAAATATAGCTTCTAACCTAAAACTAATGAAATCGGTAACATCGACGCGCGAGCTAGATGCTTATGAATCCATTTGTATTAAAAAGAATTAAAAAAAAATAAAGTTATAATATTGCATTTTTTGTGTATAGTATAAAACAGAACCGATCATATTTTATTTAAATAGATTGTGCTAAAACATACCCTTGAGAAATGAACGACTCCTACATAGTCTTTGGTAATATTCCTATTCTATGTTAGCTTGAAGCACAATGTTAGGAAAAATATTAACTTAAAAATGATTATTTTTAATTCTTGCTAAATTCACACACTGATAACTTCAAATTCGCTACCGCGTTTAATGATAGTAGTTTAGTCGTTTGGCAGTAGATATTTATTATCTAGTGTAAACATGAGGGAAAGGGAATATTTCCTGTGATAAAATCAATCTATGTAAGTAATCTTGAACTTTCTGCTCTCTAATATCGGGTGTATTTTAATGTTTGTAGGGGACGTATACCGTGATTTAGGCGATGTAGCGTGTACCGTTTGTTACCGTGTCTAAAATTCATAATAGGTAAATGATAATTTTTCACTAGTTCGTAAAATATATTTATTTAATGTAGATATACATTTCGCGTGTACATGCACGCATAATCAGTACGACTAACCACCTCTTGTCCAAATTTACAATGATATAAAACAAACTTTCTCTTTCTAACCCCTAACTTTCAAAAATATGTTTCTTTTGAAAAGGAAAACATGGTATTTCTGTAACAAAATGACATTATATACGGGGCTTAAGTTGTATAGGGTGCCTACTAGATATTTATGGACTGTATTAAATCTAACAGTATATTATTTAAGGGTGACAAATCATAATTTAATAGTTTATTTTTGTGTTTCTTCATGTGGATGGCTTCGTACATGTTTAGATATGGATTATTACTTCACTTAAGGAGCTCAATCTCATTCGTATTTATGGCATGTCCAGTGTTTAAAGTGTGATCTGCTAGGGGTGATCTGTTAATGTCTTTGTTTTTAATGTAGGTTTTATGTTCCCTTACTCTGTTTTCCAATCCTCTTGTGGTTTGTCCTATATAACAAGAGTCACAAACCTTACAATCAAAAATAGGGAGACAGCACCATTAACAATTAATTTGTAACATTAATTTAATAGATACTAAATTGATTGCGGATCTACATAGTCAAACATTGTGATAAAAATAAACTTTCAATTCATTTGCAACTTTATAAAAAAAGATATCGTAGCGGGCCTCATGTTGCACGGCTCTGGTTTAGAGGATTAAATATTCGAAGTCAACATAGCGTTGAGCTACTAAGTATTAATTAATGGGGTGCGATTGCGTTTAATAAAGGGTGTGCCATTTCTATAATACAACTAAATATAACACCTCAAACATGTTTAAAATCACAAAAGAAGCACTCAGTTGTTTTTACTATTTTTGTTGTTTGTTTTAACAGCTCCAGTCTTATGCAGAACATGATATTTTGTAACAACACGAATTCTGCACGAACTACGTATTCGTGTAGCCAAAAAAAAAAATGCATGGCTTGTTATTGTTCAATTGCATTTTATAACTTGTTTCTTGCTATAATATAAACAAATGGTTACTTACCTTTAAACACAGGAATAATATCATCTAACTGCCACTCTTTCAATAGGTTCGACATGGTTTCATCTGCCACAACTGAGATGTACTATTTAATTTGCCGGCTCACTACATGATGCACGCTGAAACATCTTATCTAATGAGAAACGAATAAAACCATAATGTATATTTTTAGGTGCACTTGCACTTTTTGCATAGCAGGTGTTCAGCGCGGGGGTAGTATAGCCAATAGAATTCGAGAAATTCAAGGATAATGTACACATAAGTGCTTTGTAAAATAGACTATTGTTCTTGTTTATATTGAACTTGTGTTTTGTTAAAACAATGACATATACATCTTCCTTTCAACAATTTTATTTTAGTTCAGGGAACAACCACAATTTGTTGACAGGACGCATCTCATTTGTTTAATACCCTGTTTAACATTTTCAGCTTGTTAATTCAACAAAAAAATGACGACAAAAATGTTTAGCTCATGCAATGCTCTATTTTTGTTGGTATAACAACATTTTCGGTAAATTCAACAAGTGTGATCGTAACAAAGCGATTTTTGTTAATTCAACGCATCTGTTTTTCTCAGTGTAGCATACCTCATTTAAAAGCTTACGCTATTTATAGTACAACCGTGTGAAATCGATCGCACCCTTTTAAAAGATTAGCGTTTTAAGATAATTAAGGTACGAAACTTAAAAGTTCATGGAAAAATGGGACACACTGAATATTTAAGAATAAGCACTTTTTCATGAAATGTCATATTTTCAATGCTTTAGTTGCGGGGCTGTCAATCACAAATTTCTTAAATTACACTATGGAATGGAGTGATTCCTTTAAAAATTCAGTAAGCACGATTTGCAGTATAAAAGAAATTTTTGAACGAATAATTTGTGTTTCACCTTACGTGCATAAGAAGCCAAAAAAATATTAAAATCCTGAACGCCATATTATGATATGTGTTTCTTCAAAAGAAAACAAGTTGATGTTGCGTCTACCACCGTTAGAAGAATTTAAAAAAAGAATAAATTCCATTTGTATAACATAAGGAAGATGAATGAAATATTTCCAAAGGATACCTATGTTCATGCACAGTGTTGCCTCCACATTATTGCAATAAGTGCGACAGATGAGCATTTTAGTTTTAATATTTTGTTTACTAAATAATCTACATTAGTTTTACATGGAGGTCATAATTCCTGAGGTACTGCCCGCGGGCAAGTAAACAACGTTGCAAAATGAAAAAAAATCATAAAAAAATTAGATATGCATAGTACAATATACAGACGAATCTTGGTAAGTCGAACTCATAACTCGAATCAACCATAACAATCAATAACATCAAGACGGAAAATTATGCCCAATTTTTACTGGATAGCTCGAGTTCTATTACTCGAATAGGTATCTCGATAACTCGAGCAGAATATTTGGCGTCACGTTCCATAAGTAGAATTTTTAGGGAAAACCTGAATTATGTGTGCTTTTATTCGTAATTTTACGATGATATTTTGTTAGCGAATTTTCGATGAGTGAGCCAAATGTCTTGACTCAAGTTTGATACGAATGAATCAATGTATTATCTTCAGTGTTTCGCTATTTAAATTTGAGTTAAGACTTTTGGCGTCGATAGTAGATTCTTAACTAAAAGTGTGAAAATTCGGTTTTCAAGTTCTTTCTTATACGTGTGTATGCATTTAAGATGTGGAATCGGTTATAAAGAGGCATGATGTGAGTGAAGAGGATTGTACTAAATGGAAACGTGATGTTTTACCCCTACAGAAGGTTATCAAGCACGGGACGTATTTAATGCAGATGAGACAGGACTATTTTTTAAATGACTCCCAGATAACGCCTTAATTTTTCAAAACCAGAAGTGCCATGACGAAAACCAAGAATTACATTGATGCTTGGCGCAAACATGGATGGATCACAAAAATTGAAATTGTTTTGATAGGTAAAAGCAATCAACCTCGTGGCTTTCGAGGAGTCAAGTGGCTACCCCTCGACTATAAACCAAATTCGAAGGCGTGGATGGCAGGACCACTTTTTGAAAAATGGCTGGTAAAATTATATAATCAATTTGGCCAGATGGAAAGAAGGATTCTTCTTTTCATTGACAATTGTGCGGCTCATTCTAAAAATATCCAACATAAGTTACAATTTATGAAACTTGCTTTTTCACTCCGAATATGACATCGAAGTTGCAGCCCTTGGATCAAGGTGTAAAATTTTAAAATCGCAGCAGAATTACAAAAATCTATTGAACTTTTTGAAGAAAACAAAAAAAAAACATTCATTAATGGACTGTGATGATGAAATAACCACTGGATGGAATATCGATGTTAAGTTTGAGACAATTATAATTGTTTTAAAAGAACTAGCTTTGGTCAGTATTCTGAGTGGGAAGAAGAGGATGATATTCCTTTGATTTTTATAACCAAACGCTTGAAGCTTTTTTCTTAAAGTCAAAATATAATATCCTTTCGTCAGTTACAAATAACCGACTCTTTTACATCAAAATAACAGTTTGTTTAGTTTAATGTAATTTACTAAAATAAATACGTACATACTTAAACAATAAACAGAAACAAAATACATATTTATATGTATATTGTGTATTTTATTCATATTTATGTACGATTGCGGCCACCGAAATGTGTACGATTTTTTTTACAGTTTGATTTGTACTTTAAGTAATAAGCGTCTTTTAGACGTCATCAATATTTCAATATTATTTGTTTGTGTCACTTCACGAAAGTCACTGGATAAAGCCAAATTCAATCTACGGAAAAATAGGGAAATTTGTCTGAAGTATCGTGCACATTTCGGTGGCCGCAATTGTACATATTTATATGTATATTATGTATTTTATATGTACAAATTAATAATAATGTAATTAAGGTATAAAAGAAATCTGTATAACTCTGGAATTAATCGATATTCATTTATGTACACAGGTATATACGGAAAAAAACATGTAAATACTTACAATTAGTGTAAAATAAATGTAGGTGGAAACTGCAGGAACTAGATATTCACGATTCCACTCCGTCAATATTAACAAAATTATCAATTTCGGGTAAAATATACATAAAACACTTTCCGAGATTACCACGCCATGCACTCATAAAAATGAGGGTATTCTTCCAGAATGAGTAAAATGATTCGTTGGCTAATAAAGTAAACGCTAGATTACACAAAATCACTCTTGTACATAAATCAAATATGAATTACTCTGCCGATTGTAGGCTAGGTTTGCATATTTGTGCTGTGCACTGTACTGTACGTTTACAGTCGATTTTCGTCTAGCACATTAGAAATATATTGCAAACTAAACATATGCGCCATCGTAATTTAAATCCGGATATTAACTTATTTGCTTAGCCTGACACAATGGATATTTTCACGAATTACCTAACTGCGGCATGCTTATTGATACACAAGCATGTAATTTGAAAGGTATTCCACGGTAGATATTTAGCTTTAGGTTCTTTCAATCTGTTTCTTAGTTAAGCTATGTAAGTTTACGAAATCAAAAATCGTAGAACACTTTTTGTTTGGTTCACATTTTTAGTTTTAGGTCCATTTTCCTCCTGGGTGTAAGTAATGGAGAGATTCTAGAATTTTTGACTTTTATTGTGTTAGGTTTTATAAATTTGTTTCTGTTAGTTGTTAAAGATTTGATAAAGAATCTATTTATTTTTGCAAGATCTTCATCCTAGTAAATCCACATTCATCACACTGTCGTTGGTACTACATTACTAAGGTTAGGTTATGTAAATTTGCATAATCGTACACTATAATTACTTAACAATTTTCTCAGTGTGGTCCACTCGAACTGAAAGAATGTATAAAAAATGTTCTACGTAAAAACACGTTATCAGGGGAAAAAATTTGTTGGCGTAAACTTGTTAAACTACGAATAAGTGAATAGTAACGTAGTACTTTGTAAAATACTGCATATTAAGTTTGCCAATTATATCTTAAAAAATAAAAAAGCTTTACATAAAAAATAAAACAATATCTTTCCATAAAACTGAAGCAACAAAACTGTAAAACTACTGTAATATTTTTATTGAACCAAAAGCACATTTAATTAAACGGGAACAATTTTTCTACTGTTAAGAGTAATTGATGATAACATTTACGCCTGCACTTATGCAACACGCATTAGGTACAATATTACATATTGAAATAGTGTTTAAGAATATACCTAACAGTTACCGCTTGAAGTTTTATACAAATAGTTTTTAAAATATACTTCTACATAAAAATGTCCTATTTTGTTATTACTTTTCTAAAAAAACGATGTATAAAATCTGTGCTGGAAGGTTCGGTGTAACCATAGACAATAAAAATAACAGAAGTAACCGAGGAGATAGGTAAATATGACACGAGTAGGTGCTAGCAGCGCCGCTTGTGTGGTAAATCCGAAGACATTCAAAGTGTTCTTAAAAATGATTAATATGATTATATTTGTTGGAAAGTAGGTGAATATTGTGTTAAAAAAATAAAAAAATACCCTTACCACATCGAGGCGGTAAGGGTATTTTTTTAAAATTTTTTACTATTTTAAGCCACCGTATCCTATTTTGAATATTGTGTTGTCTTCGAAGATGCACACGTATGCAAATTTTCAAATCGAGAAGACATTCAGAATTCTGTTACTGTCTGTTACTAAGATAACAGCGTTGGAAAAGATAGGAGAAAATATCTCGGCTTACTATTGGCTGAAATCCGCGATAGATTTACGCACACGAA
>JARFOC010087844.1:0-13888 GCA_031763485.1 Osmoderma eremita | reverse complement strand
CATCGAGGTGGTAAGGGTATTTTTTATTATTTTTTACTATTTTAAGCCACCGTATCCTATTTTGTATTTTATATAAAGGTTATAATAAAACTGACATTTTACTTTCAAATTACCCGCCATTATTTAATCGAGTTAAATTTTAGCAGTTATACAGACGCCGATTGCAGCGCCATCTATCTATCTGTTGTTAAACAGAATGGATTTTAGACTAATAAGAATATCCATGTGTTAATTAAGTTCCCCCCAATCGCATCTCATTACACCGACAAGAATATCTTAATACCGTCCTGTATTGTTCATATGACGAATCAATTTATTAGCGTGTAACGTACGGTGTACGGGGCCAGTCGCAGATGTCCGACCCATTAATAAGCGCTCCAGGCGTCATCAATCAATTCTACACACATTATAGATACGTCGTCCGAGACTACGACCCAGAAATTACTCCGGCGTTCCGTTCCAACTACTCGTATCGTATCGGGACGGGCTACCGTCTGCCCGATAGTCGGCACAACGTTTCGGCTTTAGATAGGCCCCGAACGCGCGCACGTGTTCCGGAAGGGGACCGCCGTGTGTCATCGTTTCTCGCTATAAATATCCAGAGAGATTAGCCCGGATTTCCCTCACCTCACTTCCTCCCTAAAAGCAGAAGGCAGCGCGTAATATTGAAATCGCCGATCGCCGCGTGCGCGTTGCGCCTATAAAAGTCACTATCAATTAAGGTTATGTTACGAAATGTATGAATCGAGGGGGCATTACGTCAAATTTAATGCCGTTATTAGGGACATGTGCGACGTTGTAAATAATGATTATGTTTATCGTTATTACGTTTGTAGTTACGGGAAAGGTTGTTTTGTTTATCTTTTATGTCTCTGTTTGGTATGTACGTGTTCTATGTTTGCTAAAAAAGCAATGAGATGATTTGAATGGGTGCACGGCGTGCAGTATTGGTGAGTAATGCAGTGATTGTCATAAAATAAAACAGAATAGAATTCTATACCGAGTGAAACTTGTGAAAGATTGCATGACTCGAAATAGGTTTAGAAGTATAAAGCGAAACATTCATTTGTCTGACAATAGCAAGTTAGATGAAAATGACAAATTTACTAAAGTACGACCATTTTTTGATCTTTGAAATAAAAAAAAATTACGCAATTTAGTGTATTTGCGACGTATTTGTCAACAGATGAACAGATGGTGCTTTATTTTGGAAGGCACTCATATAAGGAAAACCTGTCAAGTTTGGCTTCAAATTATGGAGCCTTTACTCGTCTGGCGGCTATCTGTATCAATTCATGCCATATTCTGAAGCTTCCACAAGAAAAAGTTTTTTCGAATGAAAAAGTTTAGATTTAGGAGGTGAAGTTGTTCCGAATTTGCTGTCAGTGATTGAAGAAAAGAGTGCGCACAGGATATTCTTCAACAATTTTTTTTCATCATACAAACTAATTTCTGTACTAACCGACAAAGGATATTTCGCCACCGGTACAATACGCGAAAATAGAACACTCTGTGGTGTTCTTGAGACGAATAAATTAATTTCCAAGAAGCCACGAGAGTCATACAGCTGCGTCTATCATGATAGTAGTGGTATATCACTTGTTCGATGGCATGATAACTCTATTGTAACAGTGATAAGCAACTGTTACAATGTTCAACTGCTAAAGGCAGCACCGCAAAGAAAATTGTATCTATCAATCAACCTGCAGTAATTTCGGAGTACAATAATTACATGGGCGATAATACTATAGCAACTTATCGTAGCGGAATTTTGGGGAAAGTAATGATGGACCGACCACTTCCTCTACTACCAGAGTCGTACCATTTAATTATCTGGACCCTTTCCTCGGTAGTGAAAATCATTCTATTATAAAATTTTGACAATGAAACCAAAATAATGAATTTAATTTAATAGAGTAATAATGTAAATAAAGAGAAAATAATGTTACAAATTAAATTTATAAATTCCGAAAAAGAAAACCCTCAAAGTAAAAGACGCTTGAGTAACGTCAACATAAATGGTATGCGCGAATCACCGCTGTTACGAGCATACTAAGCTAACTGCTACAACGACAACTCCTAGTATTCTATGCACCCCACCAGCCCAGCACGACTGCATTCGGGAGATTGCGTCGGTCATGCGTGATACGCGATATGACATGGCTGCTTGATGAAATACATTACATATAGACGGCTTTAAAGTTTAGAAATGGCCAGCGCTGTATAAGTAAATGTTTCACAGATCTGGCCAGCGATGCGTTAACGCATTATGCTATTTCTTGCCATATTTAATAAAAAGTTTTTTTTGCGATAATTTTATGTTGAACATCTAACGTTTATTATTAGAGAAAAATAAATTCTTATTCTAAGAGCGTTTTAGTATCTTGGCCGTATATGGATTAACTATATGTATGGCGATATCATCTCGCCTTTCACAATTAAAAGTGAATCCAAGTACATTATTTTATCTCATAAATAGAAGACGATATATAAAAAAAGAAAACATGTTAACACAATCTGAAAATAAACAACAATTCAGAAATATATACCCCGACGATTCGGTAGAAACGTCGCGCCAGAATGCGAAATTAATATTCGAGCGATAAGAGAAGCATGCGGTCCCAGTCGGGGTCCCCTGTCACATTGAATTTTGCAATCGGTTGTGATAAAGCGCGCGGATACGGTTGGTTACGCCGCAAGTTCGACTGTGATAATCTCACAGCTAGACACACGACACATGGCCCTTTTATTACGACGCACGTTGCGATAATGTACATCAATTGTTGGGCAAAATTGATCGGGTTCCTTTGATCTAAGTTATCGGATGTTTTTCTGCCCTTGTATAGTGAACGACGCTGAAAACAGTTATTCACATATTATTGGGATGGAGCTAAAATTTTATTCGTTTCTTCTGAGACAAAATTTAATTAAAACACAAAGATAATATTCAAAATATTATCCATTATGATGGATAGTTCTCTGGCATTGTTTGGTACGGTTTTCGACGTCAAACGACTAAATTGCATACGTCCTTGGGCGGAGTTTAAAAATGTGACCTTCTCCAGTTTTATAAATCCAAACTCCACCAATCCGAAAAACGAAAAAGCCTGCCCCACCCTAATATAAACATTTCTGTCACTTTTTACGAAAAATATTAAAGGATAAATTAAATTTGTTCGAATTGAAAACGTCTATTTTGGATCCCAAAAAAGAAAGATATTTACTTCAAATATTTTCCCACTCCTTTCAACCCTTGATGATACTCACACATATTGAGATATCGATTACCACACTCGGCGAACTTCTCAATTCTATTACCTCTACTAGCGGCACAATTTTCGCAAACCCGATCGCGTTAATTGAAAAATTCGCCTGGATTTTCACGATTTCACGGGCACAGCGGTACGGATGAGCACCACACTTTGTTTGATGTGTTTTCGATTGCGTTATTACCGAAGAATGCGTGCGGCAGGTGTGGCGCGTTTTGCGGCCTCCGGGGCAAATTTCTACGGGTAAATTCGCGTAGCGCAGATATATGTAAAGGCTTTAACCGATGGATGCATTCACAAGTTCATCCAAGCCGTTTTTAGTTGGTGAAATACATAATTACCTAATAGATGTCGCTAAAACTAAAGAATAAGTTTTTCAAGTATTCATAAATATATGGTCAATGGTTAGTCGCATTACTTAAAATGATGACAATGATCAGCATCATTTGCAGGACGGTGCTGCTTGAGGCTAACTTCAACTTAGACGGACTCTGGTATACATATTCGTTTGGTCGTCTAAAATACGACTATTGGCGACATCTGTGTTGCATTAATGGAACTAATCGCATGTCACTGTGTCTTCTACTTTTTGTATTTTGTTTTGTGTCACAAGTTTTTGATTGTCAATTGAATACCATAAAATATTATGAACTAGATAATTCTAAATACATTTCCCTGTATTCTCATAACTAATTTTGTTTCATCTCCCTTATTTCAGATTGCCTCCATTTGCAACTATACCGCGACTCAAAAGATCGCTACAAGCAAGGCCAAACGAAAGCGTCACTTTCCCTAGAGCACTTCCTCGGCCTGGAAACCGGATTCACCCTAGACAAAGAATCGAATACGGTGGCGATACTATGCCAAGACGTCGTGGTAGTACTGGCCTTCGACACCAGGGAAAGATTGATGCAATGGCAGGTCAAACTGAGCTCACACCTCAACGACGGCCCGCACTTCCTAGTTCTCTTATCGTCGGCCCCGGTCAAGGCCAGATTACCGGCCGGCCCGGCCCGATTGCACGTCCAAGAGGGTGGATTCTGTTTGAGTACCGGAGTACCGCCACGCGTAGCCGGACAGTGGTTTATTTCGCATCTGCGTCGCTACGGTGTGGTCGAGGGACGATTCTGCTTTGAGGGTGGCTCGCGGTGTGGGAAAGGGGAAGGTTTGCACGTGCTGTTGACCGATCAGGGCGAGGAAATTACGCAAACTATGAAATTGGCCGCTATTGGACAACTTCATACCACCAGGAAGAGGCCCGTGTCACGAAACATGTCAGGTAAGACCGTTTTTATTTATGTTGACCCTTATTTTACTGTGTCAAATCGAAAATTAAGTTAATACCTTTGTAACATACGAAGAAACGCAACACATTTGTTCATTATTCTCTCAAAATACACTGCCCAAAATAATTAACGGGTATTTCATAAGAAAACGATAACAAATTAAAAAAATTAATTCATTTTGCATACTTTTTAGTGTTAATATTTGTAAACAGATATAATATAAGAATATTTTCACTTATAGATCGTCTCAACCTCCAAATGCAGTATGGGATATAATAGCAATTTTTATCTCTTACTATCCTTAGTTGCTGACATTAATGCTATCTTCACTTGCAATTGCTATGTTGCAATTTATTTACATATGTCGGCGTCGGCAACAATACCTATCTGTCTGTCTATTAGCGTCAACTGCTGTCAATCGTCATCGTCGTACTTTTAAAATATCTTTAGTTAAATTTCACCTTAATCTGTTTATATTTAGTTGAACAAATTGTCCTTTTCAGTACGCTTCTATCTTTTTCGAGCGTGCACGGTGTAATATGGGTATTTTTCTTCATTTTTGTGAAATTTTATAACCTATACATTTAATGACAGTTTTCACTGCACTAATGAAGGCTGTAGGGAGAAAACGGCGTAAGGGTGAAACATTTAGCCTTAAGGAGAAGTGTATGATTGCAAAAGTTTTAAATTATTTTAATAAATATATGTATGTGAGTGCTGCCGTTCAAGAAGCAAATAAGGCTTTTAATGTCATATACTTTGACAGGTGCATTTTAACTGTCAGAAACCCAAATAATGAAACCAGAAGGAATAATGTACAGCTGCTTCGACAATTTGGCAACCACGTATCGAATTCCCATCATAAGCTGTGTACTGCATTGAGACAATCTATAGTTTTTAGCATTTAACTTCAATTGAAATTAAAATTCTGTCGAGCTGTAAATAAATAATCCGTTAATTGTTTTTAACAGTGTTTGGAAAAATTTTCGATTTGATGCCATAATTTATTAATCAACGTTGTGATCACTTTACCAGCTTTATCTATAATACAGCACCACCATTATAAAACAAAATATATTGTAACATACTGCTATAGGCATGAGCTGCAGTAAGTCGAATTCGTCTTCCTCGACGTGCATATGCAACGAGCTAGAACAAGCCCTGTCCTTGGGTGTGTGGGATTTTCACGACTACGACAATGATACCGACGAAAACCGCTGTATAGGTGTGGCATTTTGCTTGCTTTTATTTATAATTTTATTGTCCACTAACAGGAAGTTACTTCACCAACCGTGTGACTAACCAACAGAATCATCATCCTATAAGCACGCATGTCTAGCTTCCTCTAACAGGGTTTTGCATGTCGTACACGTGCGAGATTCCACCGTCTTAATACGAAACCCCCTCTTTTTATTTGCAGTCCTGGATAGTCCGAGACGACCTCCGTTGAGAGCCGAAGTCAGGCATCCGGAAATAATGGATCCGTCTCTATTGCAAAGGGTCGACTCCCCATATACAGATTTGGACAGCAATTACGGTTGTGGCGATGTGAGTTCCACGGACGGCTGGGGCGGTCCTCCGATCGAACGGTGTCTGAGTTGCATCAGCAAACTAGGCGCCATGTCCAGGTCGAGTACAGCCACGACGACACAGTGTTGGGAGCACACTTGCGATCGTCATTCCATAAGTAGCGGCTCTGATAGCAGCGGGTGGAGTCAGGCGGTTACCAGACCTCCCGCACGGCCTCCAAAGTCTAACTTGAGTTCCCCGCAAAAAGCAGCAATCCCCGTTCCTTCCTACGATAACTACGATATACCCAAAATACCCTACCCGGTAAAAACTGAACACCAACCCGTATTACCGGCGCAGGAACACTACGACACACCCAGAAAGATCAAGGAATGCCTCGGTGATACCATACGGAAACCGTGCGGGTGTATCTTGAGGGTGAGACCGCCAGAATCGGAACGACCTTGCATGTGCCAAAGGTTATTATCGTGTTGGAGCGCTCAAGAAGACGTGCAAGCCCTATACGCTACAGTTGATATGAGTAAGAAGTGCTCGAGATTCAACAACTACGCCAACCTGCAACCGCTAGCCAACACTAATTCCACTAATTATGAGAATATGGATTTTGCTCAATCGCTCCAATTGTACGAGAACGCCAAACAGGTGGTGCAAAAGGCTGGGTTGTGTACGAAATGTGGGCATAAAGATGACTATCTGATGATGGAACCGCCGCAATCCCAAACGACACCTGGCTATATCCCAATGTCCCCGGCTGTTAAACAACGACTCGGGAAGGTGCTATCATCAAGCAATCCAAATTTAACCAAACCGTCTGGATCCGCGATGCTCCAAACGCAAATTTACCAAAGAAAGCAGATCATGGACTGCACCGATAACCTAGATTCGCGGCGCAAGAGATCGAATTCGGCCGACTCGACTTGTAGCTGCAATCAAGCGGTCAGGAGGTCTTCGTCGGTGCCGTGCAAAGCCAACAGAGACTCTTCCAGCTCAAACGATTCGGGGGTGTTCGAGTTACCGCGCAGGATGACGGTGCAGACTTTACCGCGACGATCAAAATCTTCGGATCCCTTGGGAGATCTGAGTTTCCAATTCCAGAAACCCAACGGGAAGAGTGCCAGTGCCGAAGCGGAAGTTCCAGTTTGCCCGTCCGGATCTACGAGCAGCGGCACTTCGGATATGTCGGATTACATCGAAACCCTCTCCCTGTCCTCGCACAGCTCCAGCGATGCTCCGCCCCCGTCTTGTACGTTACGACCGAGATCCGGGAATGAGTATCTGACGTTGCAGAGGCTGATCGCTCCCGTTCCGGAAGAAAGACACAACTAGTCCAGTAATATTAGTCTCTAGTACAATATATTCTAATGAGTAAAGTAAGATTGATTTAATATGATTGAAGATGATTAAATGAATGATGATGATGATTAACCATTGTAACCTGTATAAAGCAACGACTTTATAAGTAAATTATTAATTGAACTGCCCAATTTTGTTTTATTTAATCAACCTCCGGAAATGAGTATTAGCAATTCAAGATGACCGGGGACCGAGATCTTTCCGATGAACGCAAGATGTAAGGTAAGTCAGAAAAGAAACTTTTAAGGTAAGTAAAACCTTTTATTTTACGTCAGTACTCCACTTGTCCTCAGGTATTTCTGTTTCAGTATTATCGCGTATCTTACTTATATTAAATTGCTGAAGCTACTGTCTGTCTTCAAGTATTTTGATACCGATCAAGTTACAATTAAAATATACAAATGAACAAACACATCTTTGATGTAATTTCGTTAATTTTTTTGTAATAAAACATCTTGTGTATGTTCCCGTCTCCATTTTTCTCACCAATCGTGTTTTCACTTAATAATGCAACCCACCCAACCAAATACAGGTTGTATATATAGGAATATTGGGAAACAAACTAAATCTATAATCAATTCCCCTTTAGAAAACAGTACAACGCCTACAGATAAAGAAACGTAATTGAGCTTGATATTTAGTTACATAAAATAAACGCGTGAAACTTTGCAGGCATAGTTAGCCGTATATACTCAGCACACGCTGAAAACTTCAACTGTGCACACCCTCTGGTTCGGTCTCTACGCTCCTCCAAAATTCCTCGATTGCACTTCAAATTTCCTATGCATCAATTCTTGAAATCATTTAGGAGTTTCTTAAGTATTGCCATTTTTTAATTTAAAGGCATTTTAATCATTATACGGGCTGCAAGTAGGAGACAACACGTGTGTATACAAACCATGGATAACTTGCCTGAATCTTGTCGTAACATCACCCAATAGAGGGCGCATCATATATTATTATGACATATCTGTCAAAAATATAATTTAGGTATGTGTAATATGATTCTGTTGTAACACAGCATACTTGAGTAAATAAATAAAGCAGTTTAACGTATAACAGTTTTATATTAATGACAGAATAATACTTTTAAAGACAGTACACAAACTTGTGACTATGTTCTATTTAATGAAAAAAATGAATACAGAGCAGTGAACCTAGATGCATACATTGAGCGTGTTCTAATTACAGAAAGGCGGCAAAAATTCAAATTGTAACTTAACCTCTTATACAACATATTCTATGAATAAAGTGTTATATACAAATTGAATCAATTCACAAAAATTAAAATAAATGTACGACAAATCTTCCTGCATATACATACTTGGTGTTCCATAGTTGCCAAATTTCCCGTCACATTAAACCCTCTAAAACAGTTGATTTACCCTAATCTAAACAAAGTCGCGGTGGTAGTCGAGAAGACAAATAACTAACAACGTTAATGGTGCAAGGAATTACATGCTTTAACGTAACCCCTAACAGGTGAGCTTATCCTTATCTGTTAGTAAATACACCTGACATCAGGGAATACGTGTGTGGTGAATGTTAAGATAGGTCGTGTTAATGTTTAATGTGTTTACACTTTGCGTAGTATCGATCCTAATAAGTTATTATTACTACCTGGAACTAATACTGGGCCAACAGTGGATGGCAATTACCGGCGAAGTGATTCTAGGTCGATATCTGAAGACTTGGTCCGACAACTTGGAATTATAATAGAATAGTACGATAAAATTTTTGATAACTTACGACAGAATATTTGCTAAATCGCGAAATCTGAAATATAATTTTAATTTTATAGCAAAAAGCCATTTATGAATAAGGATTGGTCCAGGACAAAATAAATAGTAAATGAATAACAATCCTCTCTCTACCATCGAAATTGCGGTGATTATATATAAATATCACTTTATTAATTAATACATAAAATACTAGAAATAGCCTTGCCACACTCAATCAATTCAGTTACTGTTTACGTCATCAATAGCGTTTCCATGGTTAGTGGCGTTTGTTGATCGTTTGATTACCCGTTTCAGCCGCTAGAGGTCGCGGAGGATGCTAAATTGGATGATGGATTTACCTGGTCGATGGACAAACACGGAAAAGCTTCTGCGCATTTAATAATAGATCGTGCGGATTTTATAATTGGATAATTTACTTAAACGGTGGTCTGGAAGTTCTGACGTTTTAAATTTTGACAGATTATTAAACGTCAAATGGATGATTTGAAAAGCAATATCGGTAAATTTTTAAAAGCAAACTATTACCGTAATAGATAGTTTAGTAGAATAATAAATAGAATGATGACTAGTGATGACGTGACTACTGAGCTAGATTGAGAATTTCTATAGTGAATTTAACTTCCATAAGTTAACAGCTTGATTTGAATAAAAGTTTGGTACTTAATAAACGGCGATTATAGTAACGCCATCTATCGACGTACTATCAAATTATCTTTGGGTGATTTCGGAAAGATTTTGATTAGATTTCAATTCTCTTTTCCCAAACAGTTTCCTTGTTTGTCAATTTATCTTCGTATCTTACAGATTACGCCATTTCGAATTATCTGACATTCACCCAAGACACAAAAACACGATTCCAACTCCCCAACAAAATCCCTGTTCTTACGCAAGGACATATCGTACATAGTTTCCATGAATTAATCTCGATGGGGTCTCTCTCGGAACAAAAAAAAACGTTAAAATCCCAGCTCCACTTAATCGACTAGTTTCCGAATAGCAAAAGAACCGATTATACTCAGTAGTACGAACGGAAGCTTCTAGGGAGAAAGTTAATTTCTTCTCGCTCTGTTCTTGTAATGTACAATGGATATAGAAAGAGAAAGAAGTGAAATATAAAGAGAAAAAGAAGGTTTTAATACTGATGACGCGATGGGGGAACATTCGAGGACTCGAAAAACAAGTAAAAGTATCTCCGCATTTTATCCCCACCCCTAACACCTCCCCCCTATAACCTCGCCAACATTTACCGTCTGTGCACGAGTGATTATTGTCGGAAGGAACGCTCATTTCTCCGTTCTAGGGGAAGGGGATAGCTAAGGAGAAAAAACAAAAGGATGAGGAAAATATGCGTCCGATGTTCTCAGGCCCGGTTGGAAAGAGTTGATGGTTATTAGATTCGCAATTCGCCCGAGTGGGGGCGCTGTTCCGGTTCTTATTGTTTCTGTTACGTCTGTCGCGTAAGATCGTCGAGACTGAGTTGAAATATTAATTTATTTCCTAGTAATGAACCGTTACCTCTTAACAGGGTCGCGAAATGAAGATATTTTATTTGAGAGGGTTGAAATGAACAGTTCGACATTTCCCAAATGAATACGCAAAAGTACATATTGTTCGCGTCGAATGGAATCATAAAATTAAAATTATATTACAAAAGCCCGACCAGTGATTATAACACTAAGTCAGGGCAAAGAAACGCACGATAATAAATAGTTTAATAAAATGCTTGTTGATAATTTTTAATTTTCCCTTTGATCGGTTATTGCAACTACACAAAACAAAAATTCCCACATTTTCTCAAACTAAACTAAGGCATTAACACACCACTGCAACTACATTCATGTCGTCACGTGACTAGCATTTTTCATCCGGCTGCAGTGTTCTACCGTCGACGAACACTTACTTTCAGCTCACGTTCTGAGGTCATCATCAACATCGTCGCAATCAATAGCTTATTCTTCTTGTTTCCACTTCGCTAGAGACAAGCATTAGTAGTGTGGGTACTAGAATGTTAAGGTTCGATTGTTATTAGTCTATGATGATGCGGGGTACACGGACTATTCGCATTTGTCTTCGTTACCGAGGCGTAATGAAGTGACGTCTCCTTAAATGGTAAAATGTCACTGTTTCAAACCTAAGTGAGATAAAGTTTAAAATATTTGCTTCATTGTGATATATTATGTATATATAACGATATTTTATGTTGGTACCACTTAAATGTAAATGCATGTATTTTTAAAATAAGTGTAGTATTAATTAAAAAAACAAATATATTTTTTAAGTATTGGGTATTATACTATTTCCATCTTTATCATTATCATGGAAACTAAAACACTCATTGTCAAAACCTTTTACAACATTTTACATATTATATTCAATCGTTAAAAAAATGATTTTAATTTATATAATTGCAACAAATAAAGTAAGATTTTACTTTAATTTTTATAAATTAGTTCAATGTAAATATATTCATTTAAATATTCCGCCTTGCAAAAGATATTACAGGAATCTATTTGGTATCTGACAGAAGTCAAATTAATAATTTACACAATCGCGTATAGAGGCGCTCGATCGCGCAATTTCAATTTAATTCCCTATACCACCACATTAACGCTCAAAATGCTGTTTCTCGCATCTGAAAGGATCTCTTGCAGACATCCCAATACGTTAGGACTAATAACGATATTCCGAAATCGATTTTAATAGCACCTTCATACCCCCAACCGATTCCCAGACGTTCAGCCGGCCATCGATTAGCGAAACAGCGGTCGGTCCATCATAGTTCCACGCGTCCATGCACTCGGCGCACGTCAGCACTTCGACGATACGATATTGGATTATCAACTTATACGACGTGTATATCCGCGTCTAGAATCCAGGATCTGTGCATCTGCCGAGCTGTGGGGAGTCTAATGTTCGTTCTGCCTTAATCAATTAATGCTAGGAAATGGCACAGCGCATATATGTATCTGTAAATGGATTCTCTACCAATGAACACAAACCCAGAGATGTAGAATTTCATGTATCTACATAATTAATGTAGTAAGTAAAAGGAGAGAAAACCAGTTTTGTCGCGTGCAATAAATATACGTATAAAGTCTATTAATTTTATTTATCACGGGAGTAAACACGTTAAACTGTCATATATATATAACTGTCAAGTGATGTTTACTTATTAATTAATATAATTTTTAATGCAATACAATTTCAAGGCTGCTCTCGACATAAAATATATCTTAACAATATGTAGTTTTAGTTCAAGAAATAGCAAATAGATGGATACATCGTAAATATGATGTGATTTAGGGTTTTTTACTTCTGACGTTGGTATTTTCAGCATTTCGACCAGTGTCGCAACATATAAAATTCAATCTGCAACAACTATAACTAAGGAAAACAATGAATAAGATTAATAATTTGTTTTAGGACTACGTATATGCATGTGACAAGTTAAAAAATACTAGGTTATGTAGAATAAAACAATAATAATGTGTGCTATACTTCAATGCGTGTTCTTCAATTTGCTAAATTTGTAAGCAATTTTATACGCATATGTGAAAGTATGGTTTGTTTTCATATTATTTCATACAGATTTTTATATTACAGTTACAGAGAATAATGTTTTAGTATAAATGAAAGCAATTGAAATTTGCTTTTTGATATACTTATAGTAGGCAACCAATTCTACATTGTTAAAGACGTTGCATAAGTATATTTATAAATTTGTATTTGTATAAAAATATTGTGTGACTAAATATGAAAAAAATATTCGAAATGCATTAATAAATAATATATCATTGAAATAATATAGTTTTTTCTTTCAATTTATTAACAATTAACAGAAAAAATCTAATACCTTTTTTCTTTATAAAAAAAAACTTGTCACACGCAGAAATCTTTTCATTCCCTTGCATTTATTTAATCCACCAGCACTCCAATACATTTAATCACATCACATAGGACAAAGACAATCATTCCCGAATTAATCTTCGTTATACTTAGCGCCACAAATTCCTGCAACAATGCCCCGATGTCTTTTCTGATAGAATTTCGCCCTGTTACTACCGGCTTTAATCCCTTAAGACGCGGACGTTTTCGATACAAAAATTGTGTCGCCTCTTTTGATACACGTTCTGTCGAAGGTCCCTTTTTGCGAGAAACAAGGGAAAATGTGTGCGGGTGAAAAGCCTTGTAATTATCGAGTGTCCCTACTGGGTGGTTGTCGCTTCCAAAATGCTATAGAATTGTTTGTGTGTATGACAAAGAGCCGGGATAGAAGCTTTGTAAAGGGAAGCAGATTTCATTCCGGTAATTTCGAGTGATACAGTTGAAAAGGGTATTATTCTTTCGATTTTGTCCTACTAATGATGATGCAAGTTTTCTCTGAAATATTTATTTTGTTGTGTTTATTATTAATGCAAAGATTGAACCAGGGACGGAAACTTATTAGATATAAGAAATTATATAAATATTACTAATCAATCAATAATTAAGAATCCTAGCATATATAGATATTTTTAAAATTTTCTAAATGTAAAAGATGGCGCTGCATATGTTGTGTAATCGTATTATGACAGATTCTCTAATGCCCGGTTTCTGAAAGGTCACTTTATCAGTTCGATAGCTATCGGTTTCATAACTTTATCGAATCGATAAACTCCGTTTGGGTTTCTGAAAGTTGTCGATCGGTAAACTATCGCTTCGATAACTA
>JARFOC010087814.1:0-13894 GCA_031763485.1 Osmoderma eremita | reverse complement strand
CCATGAAATAAGCAATAAACCGATTTACATTTATTATCGAAAATGCCGACAGTACGAATACGTCATCACTTTAACTGGCCCTAGTAACAAACATCCTGGATCAAGTAGACAAGCAAAAACCCTCTTTGTTCGGTGCATACAGAAGACATGCATTTAATTATTCGAATACTAAATTATATTTAATCTCTCTATTTAAATATAATGTTGTCCGATATCATTTTAATCCGTATTACATTGAAATTTCTCTGAACAAATTAATACGTAATTAACCCGTGATTCATTCAGTAAAGCTTTGTTTTTTTGAAATTCTGCAGAAATTTTCTTCCAAGCATTCACAATCTTTCGTTTTTGTGTTTAGTGTCGTACACCACAGGATATTGCTTTACAATACAATAAGTCGTTCTTCTTCAGTATTATAAAAAATTTTACTCACTTTTTAAAAGAAATGTTTATCTGCAAACTTCGTGTGTAGCCCTATAATGTTTATATTTTTATAACGCAGAGCTGCTTTCCAGGTTCGCGCTCCTACTACTCCAGAGCACCCTAGAACGCTCGTTTGTGTTTCAGAACAAAATGATCCAGAGTATTTTGCTCTCGCCTAGAAAGCACCTCAGGTGTTCATCCGCCAAATCTACATCGGACCGATAACGACCGACAGCGAAAACCTACAAATTCCGTCTGTCGATCGTTCGCTACGACAAACAGATTCTTAGAAAGAAAGCAGCGCTTAAGGGGTCAAAATGACTCCGCGTCTGTCGTTACGGGTTAAAACATCATTAAATTCTTTAAAACCATTAGCGAAACATTCAGGGATTATAGGTATTCAGAATATTCTGTATATAAAGCAGGATCCAGTTGTGTAGGTAACATTACTTAAATAAATAAAATAATAAAAGCAAACAAAACGATATTGTACCCAGTGGCATTTAAGATAAATCTAAACCGTGCCACTTCACTCTACGGGGACCTTGTGGACTTTAACGGGTATGCCCATATTTATTGTCCGCGCCGCTTTAGCGGCCTTCGAAATAAGGAATGTGCGGCATCGTAACGTTCGGAGACTTGTCGACATCGTACTAGTTCGTTGCGTGCGCGAGAGGAGACAAGGAATGATGTCAAGTGGATAATTACGCGCACTCTCAGAGCGCAGAAAAAAAGAACTTCTCCACGCGTTTCAAAAGCGATACGTGAGATAAAAATTGACACGGTGAGGATAATGAAAACAAAAGAGCATCTCGGATTAAAAATTTGCATAAAAGACCGTAAGAGCTCTTTATGCTAGCGTTGTATATACTTAGATAATTAATCTTGTTGCACGGTATGTGGAGCAGAATTTTAGTGCAGAATGTTGGTGCTTCAGTGTTGAGACTTTGCGTTATAAAGGTGGAAATTGCATCTTTGCTATAAACAAAAGAAAAAAGAGAAGCGTGTTTG
The DNA here is from genome assembly GCA_031763485.1 of Osmoderma eremita. Taxonomy (NCBI): domain Eukaryota; kingdom Metazoa; phylum Arthropoda; class Insecta; order Coleoptera; family Scarabaeidae; genus Osmoderma; species Osmoderma eremita. Next base: position 12,460 of record JARFOC010087814.1, on the reverse strand, counting down.
TATCAGCTCTTGCGTATTGCACTGTTGTTCATTACCTCTTCACGACGATTAAATCGAGCACACAAAGTTCACTTGAAATAAACTTTAAAATCTAAAATGAAAATGAAATTATAAATTCTAGCGACTACTACGACGGAAGAAAGAGATTATCTGAGATTGTCTGATGGATTACATTTTTGTGTTTCTAGCGCTAAGGGTTGGTTATGTTTATTGTTTGGCGTACACTCGCTCTAGCAAGGTTATCAGTCATTTCTTGAAAGAGATGATCATTTAACGGTGCGAGAAAATAGACAAGGTTCAGAAAGGAAATAATAAAGTTGATTATAATTAGAGAATAAATGGCGTCAGTATTGGAATACTTACAAGCGAGGCCGCTTAGTCTTAGGCATATATGTATATAATACTCCTATATTACGGGCCGTATCAAAATCTTATGGAACTAGTTGTCACCAAGAAAGTGAAATAGGCGGTGCTAGTATTCCACAGGCTGTTTCTATATTCTATCTCAGTTAGCACAAAACGGTTCTGCACCGGTCCAGAAGTTCGCAGAAGTGTTTGGTGCTAACTGAGATATCCGATGTGTTCTGTCTCCCGAAGCTATTGCCACAGTATATACCTTACCAGTAGTTTCACTTGTAAATACTCTGCTAGAGATGCTGAAACATAAAGCCACGCTAACGACAGAATACAAAAACGTGGCGCACGTGCCCCGCCGAGGTGGTTTTATAGGTTGTGTCATTATTTGCAAACAAGCCGTGTAGCGCTGTTACTCGCCTTTCCAATATTGTGTCAATCCGGTCCTGCTCAAATAGCCTCCCGAGTCCCTCGTGCGCTGTTCGATGCGCGAGTTGCATTTTTATTTCAATATTTTCAGGGAGTGAATTTACTGGATAAGGTATATACTATGCTATTGCTGTTTTTTCATACCCTCTCGCCCTACTTCTAATAGATTCGTGGGCATCGATGAAACATAGTATTTGGGTAAGACACCGGCATGCAACCGAAAACGATGACAGACGTTATATCCGGGAGCACTGGAGAAGTATGCACATATTATTTTAAGTAGGAGTTGATTTATTATTCTAAATTAGGAATTACATAATAAAGATAAGGTGTTGAATAAGTTTGAATACTTTTTTCTATACAACTCTGACAAAGAAAGTCAACATACCAATGATTAACATTTTCAAGTTGTGGAACGAACTTCTCACTATTTAAGATTTAAGACTATTTCTAGAAAATCCCTGAGATACATCAACTTTTGATTGGGGACAACTTTGCGAGAACAGATAATTTTTAGATCTTCAACCCATAACCATACAAGATGCAGTCCCAAAACTGTTACATTACGGTAGAGGTTGAGTGATACCTCATTATGCAATTTATAATACAATGATAAATCGATTACAAAAAAAAATTAAATCAATTTCATCGTTTTCGTGAGATCAGTTGTAAATATCTTTAAAAGCGAATTTCTCGAAAACGCTATAATCGATTACAAAAAATATATGACAATAATACCGTGATATTGAAAATTAAATAACCTTGTCAATGATTACTCGTCCCCTACCGTGATTAAAAAATTTTGGGGTTGTCCGCGTTCGATGAAAAATTTACGTGTTTCAGCGATTTTACAAAAAAGTAAGGTCTTCATTCTTAAGCATTCACGGCTATTTTCTTGAAAGGCCGTACCTGGGTAAGCATGGGTTGCCACCCTCAGGGTATTTTTCGCTTACAATCTCGGCATACATTTTATCCCCTCGATGTATCCTACACAAATTGTTTACGCTGGATTTTCACCGGTCTTGAGTTAAAGAAAAGGCAATTTTTTGTTTCAAAAATTATTCAAAAAAAGGAAGATTTCTGCCAATAGCCGGCACGCACGTTCAAAAGATGAAGTATATAAAAAATATATTTAAAAAAATATATAAATATACCTCTGAGATCAAACAACACGTCTGATTGTATAGTTCCAGGCATTCCTCAAGTACAGACAGCTGTTTCGGACTCATTTATTCCTCATCAGTGCAAGTCGGAGGAATGCCTGTCGCTCGTTCAATACTCCGTACCGTTAACCAAACGTTAGCACATGTCTTTAAGGAAAATCCCAGAGACATCTAACGCCCAGCCTATGGAACTATACAATCAGACGTGTTGTGTGATCTCAGAGGTATATTTATATATTTTTTAAATATATTTTTTATTTACTCAAAAATTATTATTTATATCTCACGATTGGTTTGTCCGATCGGAAAAAAAGAAACAAAATCGTTTTCTGAGGCCATTAAAAATCATCGTTAATCAGGTATTCATTTTTTTTTAATTTTTCATTTATTTTAATGAAGCAACCATTCCAGTACAATCAACAATTTTTTTTCTAAAAGTCTATTTCAAAATATTCTTTTTTCCTCACATTCACTTTGAAAAACAACTTCATCTGATCGGAGTTGTGCTTACGAAATATTGAGCGCGTGATCGAGGAAAACCTATTTTTTTTTTTCTAATAGCCTCAAAAAAAACCTACATATTTCTTTCTTTTAGATCAGATAAGGCAATTGTGAAATATAATAACAAAATTTTTTCCCAACGGCATTTGTATTGTATATCTACCTTTGATATCTTAAAAAGCTAGTTTCTCAAAAACGAAACGGTCCATTTTGAGAACATTATATATCGTTCTATTTCGAACTACATAAGCTTTTAAATGAGGTATGACTCCTAGTGAAAGTTCAAAAAATTGGAGTGACACCCATTCGGCTACAGGGCTGAAGCTATCTAGATCATTACTTCTCAACAATTTTGTAAAAAAGTCTTCACTCCTAAATATTCTTCGAACAACCTGCAGATCAGTTTAAACACTTGGATGCAATATATAATATGTTATATGCATAATTAGTTATATGCAAAAGCATCTAACTAACTACTCTGCAAAGAGTGTAATAATGTCATGATTACTTTTCTTTTGAGGGAAGAAAACCAAGAAGAAGACGTCTATCCCATGTTATATGCATAATTCCTATAGCCAACTCACTTCCATACTTGCTGTATATACTTTAGTTTAAAACATGCAGTTTCCCTAAAAAAACTTTTGTTAAAACATTACCGGCACTCAGAACACACACCTACATTAAGCCCGTTTGACACGATGCTAGGTTTGTCCAATTTTCGTACTATATTCATCATACACTTGACACTATACTAGAAAGTCGAGCTAGTTTACTTCATAGATTTGATCCTATTTTTCTGTTCAACTTTCTTACTATAAATGCAATGCGCATGTGTGAAATATAATACCAATCCAAATTAAAAAGCTGGAAGTTGTAGGAAAGAAACCTGACTCATTGTGTTTATAGTCGTACCTATTCTGCTTACTAGCTGCAATATCTTTATTCATTGTTGCATTTTCATTACATTCACGCACTTTAGCTCCATTATCAATTTGCATCAAGAGAAAAAACATCCCAATCTGTACTTCTTCTACAGTTGCTAATGACACATACAACATAAAGATAACCTAAACCCAAAAGATACAATATACATGAGTTTGCAGTAATACACTGATGAAGTTAACGCCAATGTACTATTTGGGAACTACAACTTCATTCCAATCTTCAAGTATAGTAACAAGTATAGTTTCTAGAATGAAAAATTGGATGACAGATAGCATCGTGTCAAACAGCTTTATTTGTATGTACTCATTACGACCTACGGGTACCTTTGATTTCTCTTTATTTGTATTTAGTGTAATATCCTTGAATTAATATTTTGAATATCCTTCAGCTTAATTTTGTAACGAATTGTAAAGCTTGAGTGATCACCCAAGTAATTATCCTTTCGGCTTCGAGGGGCTTCACTCCGAAAAACTTGTCCAAATTGCCTCTAGTTTTGTTATTGTCTTGCACCGTCTTTGGAGAAGGTCTAATTCAACGGAAGTGGCGCCAATTTTTAAACCCAACCGTCTTCGCTGTGCTGGCGCGGGCACCCCCTAAAAAAAAGGGGGGGGGTACATCCCGGGGTTCAAGCTTAACCATTTGGGTGGCGGCATAGTTATTTATCGCTGTGTGTGGCAAAGTATGAAATATTACAATAGAATTTGGAATGTTGCAATAAAATTCTTTAGTTTTGTTTTCCTCCAGCTTTAAAAAATTATCTGCATTACTGCATTTGCCTGCTCCATTATGAAGCGAGTTGGTGTGACCACCTCTTTCTGGTTTGGAAGATGCTTCCTTCATCCATAAGGTTTTTTTAGATTATCTTTGGCAAACGATTGTTATCCATTCCTACAACAAGTGAGTTTCATTGTTTTCTATACTTCCCGATTCTTACTATAGCATCCTCCACTCCTAATTGTTCTTTTTGTCATTCTTTTTTATCTTGGAGGCTGTATCGTATTGTCAGGCTCAGCTTATATCCTCTTTATTATATTTGATTATAGTGCACTTGGTGCACAGTGCATGCTGTTCTTTAAAAGTTATCCTGCGAATATCGCACAGTGAACTGATCATGTGCAGATAGGAGGATGTTTAAGATTGTATCTTGCGCTATATAGTGATACTTTGGTTTTCGACCATGTATTTATGGTGTCGTTTTTTCTTATTCTGGAATAATGTAGGTGAAAGTGGGCACATGTATCTCACTCCTTGCGAGATTGACCTAGAGTGTTGGGTTTGTATTAAGTCGACATCCCAGTTTTATATCATTCCGTAAGTACATACTTTCAACAGTTCCTATTAGATGTTGGAGTATGCCAGATCTTTCGATTGTTTCCCACAATTTGATGCTGTTAACTTTATCACATACTTTCTCAATAATCCAAGGAGGCAATAATAGAAGTGTGTTCTTCTTCCTTATAGAAGTTCTTCTGTAAGGAACGTATCGGTTACTCTATTTAGGTAGTTTGTGATTATTTTTGCATATAATTTGTAGCCCCAATCGGGAGGGCTTACCCCCGAACTGAACAACATCATTAATGTGAATATTATCCGTGGATAACCTCATAAACTTTACCAAGTCCACTCTCTATTCTATTAATAAGGCGATTCCAAAACACTCCACCAGAACTCCGTACCCCGATACACGATTCAAACCTTTGCCCATATTCTTAATCACTTAGTAACTCTGTTATTCAATCGAAACATGGATATTTTGATAACAGCCGCGACCTTGAAGTATTCAAAAAAAAATGTTGTAAACAAATCATATTTGTATCTCAATGGATGGTCATGTGTCAAAATCCACAGTTGCACACCCCACTTCGGAACGCCTTATCTCATTGTACCTAATTTTTTTTTACAAACATCACTTCATTTTCGGCGATTCCGAAGTTCAAGGTCGCAACCTTATAATTTTGTCATCTCGTGCTGTATTTCGACACCGCGGCTTCGAATTGCGCAACTGTTTCAAACTCCAGATATCTAAATTTTGATATGCTGATCATATGTTTAAATGTTATCAATATTGTCCGTGACTGATACGTTGAATGGGTTTATCAAAGTTCTTGTGAGAAGATGATTTAGTTATTTTGCATATTAAAAAAACCAGTTACATAAACATATATCAGTTTCTACCAATAATTCTGAGTAATAGAAATCTTGTGATAAATTGATCGAGTTGATTTTGATTATGTTGAAGAATTCTATTTGCTCTGGAAAATAATAGATAGTGAAGAAGTTTTTTTGTATTTTTTTGGCAGTGTTTTTCTCCATTAACATTGAAAAGGGCCGTTACGTATCAATGTATCCCATTATACAATACAGTCTGCGACAAATTTATGGGATCTTCAAATCCAAAATACCTCATCGTCCCTTTAAAAAATATTTACTGTATAATATGTAATTATATTGAAGTATCGGGACATACTGAATCAGCTAAGCTATATTTGCAAATAATAGAAGAAATACTTCCCCTAAAATAAAGTGAGGTGAAACTATGGAACACCACACTAATTACTTAATAATTTGCGATTGAAACCAGACATGCTCAATGACACTCAAGTCTGTTATATGTGACAATTAGATATCAGCGTAGATATGTAATTGCCTGGAGATATAAAGTGCTAAATAGAACAGAATAAAATATAATACTTTTATTTGCAAAATCAAAATCATTCCATTGCAAAAGCAATTTTAGGCATTATAAACAAATTTAAGCTTGAGTATCCAGCAAATTACGCAAGAAGCGGGAGTGGTTACAATTGAACAAAATGTACAGGGTCTCATTAGAAAACAACCCCTACTTAAAACAGAAAAAACTTTACGTAAACCACTATTTACTGACAAGCACAAATTCAATCGATTTGCATTTCGAGGACACACACCCAGAAAGCAATCGCACAAAATAACTTTCTCCCCCGAGAAAAACAAAATTGTGAGAAACGTTAAATAACGAAAAGCTCCTAAAAATGTCAATTAAAGCAAAGATGATTTCGCATCCTAGTTAGTTTTCAAAATTGGTTAAAAAGTGTCTGGGGAATATTATGTATTAAACTTCTTTGGATAAGCGTTAATATGATCTCATTGCGCACTACAAACAAGATAATATGCTCATCATTAATGAAGCGAAAAAAGCTTTATGTTTTTATCTTTATGACTGGCTTAGTATTGAACAATTCTTGGGGTTTCATATTCCACACCTTCCCAACGGCACAATTTGTCATTCTTGAAGCGTCCTCGATGGTATATTTCGTGTAATAACACGCCTGTCCAAAGCAACCCAACAGCATTCCATTGCATTACCATCTAAAGAATTACCTGCCCACTTCATTGCCTCTGCACCATCTTCATGAAACTAGTTGCTCGCTATGTTTGTTCGATGTGAACGACCAATCTCGTCCAGAAAATTCTTCGCATAATTTCATCCAGATATCTGCAGTAAGACTTCAATTTTCTATGTAATAAAAGTGCGTGTGTGCTTCTTTGGTTATCCCGGCCTATAGCCATTACGCATCTATCCTTATATTGAAGTCTTTCCAGGACAAATTGTAGGTTATTGCTTGTGCCGGGTTCACGCCAAATCAGAATACCGCTATTTATCTGTCTTGAACGTAAATCTGGATTCGCCACTGAATACTCGTCCCCATTCATTAACACCCCAATTGATATGCTCAGTACTCCACATTATACGAGTTATTTTATGCTCTGAAGTAAGAGCAATACAAACCAACAGCTTTGGGGTCAATAAGTCAGAGCTATGCAAACAATTCTTTTGGTTGATATTAGTTTTCCAGTGGCACCAACAATCTATACTTCGAATCTGGATTGCATTAAGAGTGCGATTTCTACGTGTCAGTTGCGACAGGTAATGGACCTCTCTTGGTGCTATTGATATTGGTCACTTTATCCATGTCTTTATCAAACATTTTCCGTTTCTAAAAAGCGATTCCAAAGTCTAGAAATTAGCTTTGGCTCACTTCAAGGTTTTTAGCATCACTTACTGTTGGCTCTGTTCCACTTTCCGATTGACCTATGGTCCTTTAATTCTGTATCAGTGACAGATCGTGGTGTGTTGCGATTTTGGACGACGCTTAAAATAGCAAATATCCACTACTACTCACAGATAGCCCTGATGTGCATCCAGCTAATATCGTATGTAGTTATTTCTTTAAAGGCGTTGCCACAGGATAAACGTTTGATACAATGCGTAAGGATTCGGATGTTGCACGCTGGTTACACGGCCACATAATGTGTCAAATCTCCAATTGAGGAACTTTTAAAGATGTTCAACGCATGTGGCAGCGCCTTAAACCGCCTCGCAAATATCATCGTGAACTGTTTTAGGGAATCGTTTCAAGGGTAGTGGAAGAATACAGTTTGGCTACAGTAAGCGAATTTAAACCTTGCGATCGTAGGAAAATTGCAAAATATAAAGTTAATGAGCGTCGTCAAAACTGCATGAAATGTTACCTAGGCGTATGCTGGCGGTGCTAAAGAAAAATGGTGGTAGGGGTCTTTGATAAAATAATGAATTCAACATGTATAATACAACAAATATGTATAATATATACTTACAGAATTTACTCATTGCTTTACGAAAGGACCGTATACATTTGATTATATCGAAATATCTAACGTAGGTTTTTGTTGGAATCCTTATCAGAGGGAATTCCTTTTGTCAATTGTGATTGTTAAACTGGATCGCATTCCCAGAAATAGAATTAAGAGAAACCTTATTTTAACTACGAAAAATGCGGTGTCAATTTCCAAGATTGTTGCATCATTTTTTTTAAGTAAAATATTACGAACTTTTGCTTTATATGCAGATAAAAATGTTTTATCTGTATGTATAATAATATTTAAAAATGAAAATCATTCTTGCTAATATGGCGTTAAGTGCTGCAAATACTTATTAAATATCAATATAAATATCGTAATAAAAAGGATGAAGATGAGAGAGTGAAGGCCAATAATGTGTAATTTACATTTCCATACTTAATTAAAAGTAGCGATGGCCGTAATTTAGTGTAATTTTATTGTAAAAGAAACAAGATAATAGGGGCATTATCTTTTATTTTTATTATTTACCATCCATAATATTAGATAAACCGCAAAGCAAAACTTAGAAGATATTCATTATTTATATCATTAAATTTGCCCACAACGGAACCCTCCATTTGTAATCAATATAGTTGCTCATTAGCGCCAACGGGCAGTGGCGTAGATTCGATACAACCTTCAGTATAATTGCGAGTTTGAACGAGAACTGTTGTATATACTGTTACGATCTTTCTCATCACCTCGTCGCGTTTTTGTTGATCTTATATTATCGTTGTCGAATTTGTCTGCAGTATACGCGACCATTACATACTTTGGTTTTGAACTTATTATCGGTTGCAAATTAAATTATTAGAGTGAAGTGTTTCCATCTATTCAATCTATTTGGTTATTCAATAAGGTTAGTCAACTAGAACCCTATACGGTGGGAAGTATAGGTGTACTAAGTCCAGCCAGAGGCAGATAACGTGACTAATTAACGTAAAAGAATATTTATATTTCAAGACATTGCAAAATCACAACACATTCTCACACATAACACAATACAATATAAAGGGGTTTTTGGAAGATTTCTACGAATTAACTACACGTATTCACACGAGAAACCAGGCCAGAAAATAACCACCAGTACAGTTTTCGTCAGTCGAGGTTGCCATTGAATGTAGCAGTCGTCGACGATGACATATAAGCGGGATCCACCTGGACGACCAAAACATGTAAACATCGTGCGAGTACTCTAGATGCGTTACTAGACCACGAAAAAAGAAAATAAACAAAAACGTCAAGTCAGAATTTTATACGGGTCAGGCGATATTATATTAAACTGTATTAAGTAGTGAATTGCGCGATCCACAAAAATAGAGGAAAAAGATACTGAAGGTTGGAGTTGAGAGGAGAGAGATACTGGAGGTTGTAGTAAGAGGAGATGAGTGAAGGAAGATTGAAGACAGGAAAGGGCGTTAAATTCAATGTGTAATATCCCTTTAATGTATTGGTCCAAAAGGAATTGTCAACGTCACGTAGATAGAAAAAGCATTCTTCAAAGAAAGTCGCATACACGACACTATGAAAAATTTTAATTTAATATCTGTGTTACCTTTATTCATATAATTTACTACTTCATTTATTAGACAACGAATAGATACTCGGACTGCAAATTACCAAGTCGAGTATCGTTACAAAGACTTGTTCCATTTGCTCGTGAACATGTTGAAAAAGGAAGACGCAAAATATGTTTGCGTTCTGGAAAGGTTTAAAAGTGTTTTAGGGAAAGATTCTGATTTTGGCACATTAAGGCAAATTTATGAAGCTGCGTAAACAGAACCGTTTAGTTGTACCAAAGACGATTGTACGCAAACATAACGTCACCAGATGTAGAACGTTCGTTTTCTGCATACAAACACTTTTACTGTGTGCATATACATACACATACATAGCTTAGAAAATATAAGAAGGCGTTTGCGTTAGTTGCCGCTATAATTGATTTGTTTTTCCTTCGGCTTGATTAATTGTTTCATATGCTGATCGCACCGAGTACCATGCGTTAACAGACACCAATTAAGCAATTCATATTACGTACGTTAGGCGGTAATTCGTTAAAATATAAACTGGAGGCTATAGGATTTATAATCGTGGGTTAAATTAAATTGCCGTACGGAATGAAAGAGATAGATTAATTTTCCTTCGAGCATAACGCATAAGCAAAATTATTTAAAAAAGTAATAGTTGTATGCAGTACAAACCGATAAAATGGGATAAATATAGCCGTTTACTATATTATCGTTAGGTACAAAAAATATTTGGCAGTTGAAATATTAAAGAGACAAGGATTACCGAAGAATTGTAAAAATGTAACTAACAATAAATAGCGTAGTTCTTGTAGACGGTGTCGGAGCTAATTTTGTAATAATATCCTCGGGTTTTTTGCTACAATAACGTCTGTAAAAAGAAATGAATATGGAACCGCGAGGAAAAATAAATTCTTAGATGAAGATAAAAGAGAAGATGTTTCCAAGCAGTAAAACGCTAATAGTAAACACAGGCAGTCGGAATTACAGGAATCAGCAAGACCAGAGTAACGGAAACCGAAAAACAGTAAAAAAAGCGGTATCACGGTACAGAACGCAACTAAAACGACAGAGCAAGGTTAAACACATAGGTGCACTTAATGAATGGCGCGCCATCTAAGGAAGTCTCATATAAGCTCGTTTGGAGTCAAAACTTAAGTGACCTTGAAGTGACCACCGCCTGACTATAGCTAGATCTCTAGATCTATTAATTATTTTCAAAGTGAACTAGCACAAATCATGAAGTTAACCAAAGTCACTTAAGTGATAAACACACTCCTCCCGTACAATAGATTATTTAATTCGGGACATGTGTTTAGAGAATACGTGGATCACCATCGTTAACCGCTAAACCGAATGAGTAATGTAGCTTTTCCCTCTAACATAATAACCTAGTTCAGTTAGTGCTACATCATATTAATTGATAACCGTATTATCTTTAGTGTAAAAAATAACACTAAATTTATTACAATGACTCTTGACATGCCCTTGTGAGCCAATCGTTTCTGACGTCTGTATGTAAATCGTCTACGTCTACGATATATGAAGATCTTTGACACTCTGCGCCTCATTTACACACAATTTCTACTTTCTAAACTAGCCTATGTAAAAAATTACTTAATTACAATTTCTACAATTACTTTGCGTTTTAAGTAGAACGAAACATATTTGCGAATATGGCACGTCAATTGCATTATTCAGTAGGTAAAAGTAACTTTTCTACACCGAAAGAGTGTGTGTATCATACAACATACGCATTGCTTTTTTTAATCGCCAATACGAAGAAGTCAAGTGTGTTTATTGTACTCAACCTATATAAACCCAGATATAAATAAATGCATTGCATGCTCTTTCAATTTTACGAAACTATTGCTATAGGATGCACGTTGCTACAAATATTCCCAAAATAATTCTCAAAATCATGTGTGTAGTTCGGTGTTATTGCAAGGTCAACGCGTCCAAACGTTTAACGATATTATAAATAAATGTGTATATGGCGACGTATCCAGCGAAGACTATAGTAACTCATTATTTGCACAATTGAGATAATTCCAAAGAAACATTTACATCAGCAGTAAAAATGATTGTTTCACAGTATTGTATTTAACTGTCCAATTTCAGAAATGCGACACATTTTTTTATTTCCTCCCTAAGTGACCTTTGAATGAGTTACTATAGTATTCGTTGGAGATTTTGTTTAAAATATTTGTTGCAGAGATGCTATTTCATGACTTTTGATTTAAATAAACTAATACAACATTCTGTTAACATGAATGCTAAATTATTTCTTCATCATCATCATCATCTTCATGGATTAGGTCGTGCGGTCTGTTCCGTCCTACCCTTCCACCTCGTCCTAGGTCTTCCCACACCTCTTCTCCCTCTAGGCCCATACGCCATTGCCAGCTTCGGTAGCCAACTGTTCTGTAACCTCTCCAGATGTTCCGCCCATCTTGCTTTGTAATCCTGAATCTTGTCATTAATGGCAAAGGTATTTAGCTCTTCTCTCACTCTTTCATTGCGAATATGATCGGTTCTGTTGTATCCTCTTATTAATCTGAAAAATTTCATCTCTTCAGTTTAGAGTTTAGAGTAATAGACTGGGTACTGCCATAGTTTTGTAAAATTTAAGTTGCGTTTCGCTTCGTGTAATTTTACCTATGGATCTTCTAATTGTACCACACATGCGTTGGTATGTGACCAGTTTATTATCTACATCCCTGTCCACATGGAACGAAACGTCGCAGCCCAAGTACTTGAAGCGGCTAACCTGTTCAATACAACAGTTGTTTATATAGATTTTCGATCTTATGGGATATTTTCCCACAAAAGCCATAACTTTGGTTTTCTGAGATGAAATTTCCAGACTGTAATGTTTTGCAACATTGTTAAGAGTGAAGAGGG
>JARFOC010087803.1:0-13895 GCA_031763485.1 Osmoderma eremita | reverse complement strand
ATTATAAGAAAAATAAAAAAAGACCCTAAATTAAGCGCTCCACAATTAGCTAAAGAAGTGGAGAAGTACTTAGGAAAGAAAGCAAATCCTTAAATACTTAAATATATTAAAATCGAATTTGCAAGAAAGTGTTGAAAAATTAGGAATTACAGAGGATTTTTTACTTTTACCAAGATAACGATCTTCAACATAAAGCCCATATGGTTCGGCCCTGGTTACTTTATAATTATCCGCACGTCTTAGAAACGCCCCCTCAACCACCGGATATGAATGTAATCGAGAATTTGTGGAGTTATTTAAAAAAAATACGACAGCGGAACATCTCTTCCCGTGACGATTTAGAAGCTGTACTATTCGATGAATGGGCAAAAACACCCCCTTCATATTGTGAAACTTTAGTGCAGTCTATGCCAAAACACCAAAATAAAGGGCTACCAACCAAATATTAATGTTGAAATTTTATTTCTAGGTGTAAGTAGTTACTCGTGTCCGAGTTTTAGGCTGATGTTGAATTAGTCTTCAGTTTTCTTGTTTCAAATATTTCTTTTAAATGTTTTTGAATTTGTTGTTAATCTTTAGTGGAATTTGTATGAAACTGTTTTATTTATATTATTGTTATTGTATTTTTTGTGTTTGGATAATACTGTTGCATTTTCTTTATAAAATATATACTCTCCATACCGTCCGAGTTTCAGGTTGAGTCACTGTATATGATTTATTCGCATATGTTTCCTTGGTTACCTCGTTTCAATCGAGGGTGCGCGATTATGGAAAATATAATCCTGATATCTGTCAATATAACATTTTGAGAATACAAAATTTCCATCGCTTTGTTTTATACGGCTAGCACAACGTATGAAAATATTTGTATTTGGCAGGTTTTGTTATAAAACATTTTTTTCTTAATGAGAGCTCACAGATGCTTACCGTTAATTTGAATGTGATATTCTTGTCGTTTCGTAATACGAAATACTTCGGTTTTTGTTATAATTTTGGTGAGTAATATATTACGAATTTGATTAGAGAAGATGTATAAATAAAAATATTATGAGCCGGGACGTTGAGGTGGTACATGCAGTATACCTGGTTATTCTCTTTCTAACGTGTACGTCTTCTTCTGCTACTTTTAAAACAAATCTAAATGCGTGAGCTACATGGTCGGTAACCATTTACACACCAGTAGGGGATTTACCAATGTTGGTATGAAGAAGAGAATGTATTAATTATATCAAATAAAGTCTTCCATTTTTATTCATAAAGGATTTATAACATGATTTATTAACTATTTATTTATACGTCATTAAGTAAGACAAACGGTACGACAAAACGACGATTAAATTTAAAATGTAGTGTAGGTATATTTTAAATTTAATCCCGGTTTTGTGGTTCCGTTCATCTTATTTAATGATGAATAATTAATAGTGATATGTCATTGCCAAATTAATGGTCAGTTTAGAATAAACACGGGTGTATTACTTGTCACTATGCCCCTAATACATTGTCAATTTTTATTTTGAAGTTACACGTATATAGCAGGTAGGATAAAGATCGATGCATACCATTGATTGTGAATGACATCCTATACGGCGCTGTTGCCAAAATACGTTGCGAATGACTTTTCAATTAATAACTATATATATATTGCTATGAAAATATTAATAATAATAGTAATCCTAATAATAAGAAAGAAATGAGAGAGATATATTAAATATAGTGTAAGGTAACATTGATTTGCTTTTATATGTAACCTCAAGAAAATTAATTGTTTGTGTATTTAGAAGAATGTCAATTTTTTTTAAATATTACAATATGGAAGAACATCTGAGAATGAAGGGTACAATGAAAAGCATGATAGCGCTAATTATGTAACGGATGCTGCACTAAATTCTTGTAATAAATAAATCCACAGATATTTTTATGTTATTTATTTATTATTCATTCGCTTCGAGAGTCACTCGATTCATTTTCTCCAAGGCGTATGATTAATGGACTCACATATTCTTTATCGAGTCCTACCCCCCTATCCCACCATTTCAAAATTCCCTTTTCGTTATGTCCAATTGTATTTTCCAATGCGATAGTGGTTCAGGTTTCTTCCTACATTTTAATACATTTGTTGATACCATACCCATCGCCACCAATGTGTCTGTTATAATAAGTGATTCACCAACTATTTTCAATTGCTTTTAATCTTTTAAGCCTTTAATCCATAAATTTTGTACATGTACGCACCTTTTACCATGAGTATGATTGCAAAAAATTGCTATATGTGTCAATTCCATTAATCCTTGTCGAGGATTACCTTTTCTCCAACGGAAACTTATTTCATTTTAAATTAGCCCCCAGAGGCTAAAGGCATCCATGAAATACATCCCTCTCTTTCAAAATTTGTAACAGAGTATTCCGTATAATGTGTTGTTCTAATATATCACAATAATTAAAAATAAATTAAAACTGATATATCGTATACTTACTATTTTGATACATTTTATACACAACATTCCTTATCAATGATTTGGTAGCATAATCGATATCTAACACAGGTTTGGGCTTCAGTTGATTTGCTTTGGATTTGTGAGGGACTCATTGTTTTTTATTGCTTGCTTGTGATATAGCACCAGCAGACGATAAGCTAATATTTAAAACTGCAGCAGGTTGCTAAAATTACATACCTTATAATTAATTCTTTGAACACTATATTTGTACAAATATAGTACTCACCTTTCACCGCTCTAAAAGATGCCTATAGTTGCCAGTGAATGTGATCATTTCTTTTGCTTGTTTAAGTAAATATTTCGGCATTTTAGCGTAATAGCCTTGTAATAATAAAGTCGCCAGGAAACGTGATTATTTGGGATAAGAATTACTTTTTAAAAAATAAGTAATATAGCAAAGAAAGTAGCCGTTAAACAAACAAGAACCTCAACGAATGACAGAAATGTCAGACAATGTTCCATGACAGAAACAACACGAATAGCAATAATTAAGAAGAAAATTGAATTGCGTTAATTGATAATAAACGCTTATATTTTTTATTTAATTAGTGCAACTTATAATTTGTGCTAAAGTGATATAATATACAACTATGTATATGTTAAACTATTGATTATAATTTCATTGATATTTATCTTGCCTAAATTTATAATAAAAATTGTATGTAATCTCTAAATTACAAATTCCTTGATAAATTACATTTTGTAACTGCAAATACAAAAGGTAATCAGGAATAATATTAAGGAGAATGGGGGGAGGGGGACATTAAAGATAATCATTCATTAAATATGAATACACAAAAACATTATACCAACAAAGATTGGATCTGATTGGATTAAAGACTTCCCGAGAACGGCAGAAGTCGCGCTCATTGATGGCCGCTGTCGCGAAGATGACCGTCGTCTGTCCATCTACCTTTTTTTGATTCGAGTCTTGTTTTTCCATTCTTCGGCATATTCGTAACTATAATAGCAAAGTTGGTGGTGTGAAGGGAGGAGCTGAAGATCATCATTCATTAAATAAAAAAGTACAAAATTTTTTTATCAACAAAGATTGGATTAGAAATTTACCGGGATCGTTCGCGTCCAACAGTGCTTGCCGTCTCGGAGTAAGCCGTCTATCTTACTGTCTATCTTACTGTCTGCCTTTTCTGGAATCTAGCTTTGTTTTCCCTCACTTCCGCATGTTCGTAGCTGTAATAGCAAAAGATAAATAACAAAGCGTACCGTATATGCCATTAGCATGATTTCGAATGCCAATGAATGAGTAAAAATACTTACACTTATCTATATTATGAATTTCCTCTGTCGCACAACAATGAAAATTTATAGAAAATTTGTAATTATAATTACAGTTTATAAACGTGTCAAAAAATAACACGCTTAATTTGTAGCATTTGTTTTTGTTATTTAATGAGCATAGCCAGCTAAGGATTTTAAAATTTCATTTAAGTATAATGTAACTATACAATTTAAAATGGTACACCTGTGCGTACACAGCACTGTTGTGACATTTAAAACTAACCTGATAACATTTCAAATGTAATATATATATTTTTTTTGATTCTGCAACGTTGGAAAGAATAAACGCTAAACAACTTTCGTCTATTCAGCGGAGTCTTATCTCAGAAATAAAGGTGAGACTTTTTTAATTAAACTAATTTCTTTTTGGTAAAGGTTTCGCACAAGAATAGGTGGTGTATGTAAAGATTGATAGGAAAAGTGAAAATCAGCTACACGTTATAGAATATAACAGATGGGATCATTATGTAGTTATCGTGAATCTAGTAATAGTGAAAATGTAGTCTTATCATCATATTTTTGTTATAAACTCAGTGTTATGTTTTATACGATAATCATATACTTTGAAGATTTTAATGCACGCAGTATCACAACAGTGAGAAGTTTTACTTCAATGTGATTAAGGTCGTTTCTTTATTTAGTTATTTAACGAAAGCACGTTGCCTTACATGATAAATATTGGTGACACTTTCATCCAAAAATATTATGACAACAAAACCGGACTTCTTCCATCAAAGCTTTCGCAAAAATTGGGATAGTGTACGTATGCCGGAAATTGGAAAAGATAACTGGGATTTAATAGAATTTGGTGAATCATTTAAGGTCAAAACAAATCAATCAATCAGCTGATTAGTTACAACGGAGTAGTACGACAGAAAAGATTGTTAGATACCTACCTCAATATGAAATTTTAATTATCTTCGTCCCGTGTTTATGAAATACTTACATATCCATGTATTTCGAAGTTTGAACTCTAAAGTACCGCAAATATCAGCTGTTACCGTTGAAGGGCAATCGTGTGTTGTTTTTTTAAATATCTGGTAATAATAAAAGATGGATGTTCGCTTTATGAGTGACGCTTATGTTCGACAATAAATATGAATATTTCAAAAAATAGTCGAGATTTAGTTTATTTTATTTATTTTTTACTTAATTTATCAAGAAATATATACGTTTGTAGGTGAAATACATGTAGATGTCATCGTTATTGTCGATTCCAAAATGCACATGTTCTCGTGACAGCAGTCCTTTCATATTTATTCACATTTCTTATTTTGTCATTTCCTCCTCTGTTGCACTGTAGCCATTTTATATGTGTGCCGGTGTATATGCGTTCTTTCTTAACTAATATCGATTCCCAATTTCAGATCAGCACAACAATAGAGCCAAAAAAATCGCCCAATCACGGAAAAATAATGCCCGCTCCGTAAACGGCACCTACTCGAAGGAGTTGCTGTGTGAAATTTCGTATTAAATGTTCGCTTTTCCCCTTCCAGTTCATGGTTATTCAATATATTAATATATTATTCAATACGTTAATGTATTGAATAAATATGTACACGTTTTTTTTTACATTTCATTCCTTTCCATTACTTGTTGCGATCACAGAATATCCGCTCGAAAAGTAGGCCTCAACGGCAAACGCACGCTGTTCACTGTTGCAACGCATGATGGCGACTGAACTGTGTCGGAACAAAACTTTATAGTCCCGCCTCTCGAACGAGACCACTAGCGCTCTGCTGCGACGTCAACCGACTGAATGGCGGGTATTAAAAAAAAGGAAGTTATGCTGCCGCATCCTGTATATACTATATTTAACTATATATTTATTTGAAACAACATGTGATTTTGTTTGCCCCTACTTAAACGTACATTTTGTTGTCTCAACCAGATGGTTTTTTCCATGTAAATAATATGAAATACACTATACATTTCACCAAAATAATCTGCCGATCAATCAAAATCATTACGCAGTGGTTCAATTTGCGGTTTCAACAAAATTAATAATCTTACTTTCGTCTCGCTTAACTTTGGGGTGCCGGGTGTCCCACACCCTGTTTTATATACTTCTACCTAAATAATGAGAACGTAATTAGTGTCATAAGAATTACATGTATTTCAACGTATAACAAATTATTTATACCCTCTTTGCTGTGTGTGTATATTCTTACTGATACTCATACTAACCTTTTCGACAGCATTTTCCTTTTCTAATTTTCATTTCATGTTGTAACTGTTCTTTAATTGCTGCCATGTTCTTGCCTCATTGATAGTGGCTGCATTAAAGGACTCCGCTACTTGCTCCCACGCTTTATTTTTTTTTTGTTTTATTGTTATGCCATCAGTTTTTTTTTATTTTCTATACAAATAATCGATAATAGAAACATGAATAGCAGTGTTGTATGGAATATTAGAATAAGAAGTTTGCAAACTACACAAAGGACGACGTCTAACACTATTGCCAGTTGTGGAACGCTAGCGGCGCCTAGCGGGAAAAGCGACAAAATCGTCACCATCATCATCAAATTATAATAAATCTGTTAAAAACAATCGGAACTTTCCTTGGAATTCTTACCAAAGTATCACATTTAGAGATGTTGGTGCATTTTCCACACTACGTTTTTGGCAGCAATATTGCTAACATTAATTCAATTACTTGAAGTTGAGTTTGTCGTATATCAATGGTTGGTGACTAGCTCCGGCGGGCCACTACGTCTTACGGCTATATTCATTTGTTGCCAATACTTGTTCATACGCATTGTGCACTCTTAAAAATGCCATTGAATTTGCCGTAAAGTTAAACTTGCCTACCAGTTTTACGTTTGAACAGTATATCTTATTAACACAAAATACATACTTCAGAAGATTTTTTATTATAGGTATTATAATTGTGTGAAAATTAAACGCTTGCTATATGGTTTTTCATTGCCCAATCTATTACTTATGAAGAAAAACCTCTGTCGACATCCGCAGAAGAAGCATTTTCTCACGAAATTTGAACGATGAGCTTCAATACTTGACTAATTTCTGGATCATTCTTTTGAGATATCAATCATCGTACTGCATTTACATTTTGTAATATTTCTTGCGAAAAGATTGTTTCGTGGAATGGAGAAGAAAAGAAAATATAAAACAAAAAAGTTATGTATTATTCAAACCAACAGGTGACATGCCCCAGCTTGTATAACATCTGAAATAAAAGAAGTAAGAGATAATGCAGATCATAAATCAGTAGAATCTCGATATAACGTACTAATTGGGGGGAAGGAGTTGCCGGTTCAGCTGAAAATCATGTATATAAGGAAAGAAGGCAATTTATTGTTTTTATTTTATTTACTTTATAAAAGTCTTTATTGGGATCAAAAAGACTCAATAAAATCTTTCCATTTTCAGGTGTTCATACTAAAGCGCTGACTGGTTGCTAATGAATCAGCAACCGTTAGAATAATTCCTAATTTCGGAGTCAATTTTCAGTTGGAGACATGCGCATTGGGTTTACTAAAATAGAAGTGTCAAAGATTACCAAGGGATCTGAGTTCAGCACATGGTTAAAATTACTTAGGTTAGCATATTCTGTTTATTGTCCCTGTTTATATTTTTAATGTAAGTCAGGCATTGAAAGCGTGATTCAAGTGACATCGACGTAATTATTTGGCACGAGTAGTTACAGAAATGATGAAGAAATGCCTGGGTACCTGTCAGAAGAAAAACAAAAATTGAAAACTTTGTGGGGGAAACCGTGCCGCAATACAGTGAAGTGGTTTCTTTGAGCACTTTAGTGTTAATCACCTTGTAGCAAACAACTGAACACACCTAACCTTGTATACAAAATGTGAACAAAACTAATGTTTACAAAAATATAAGGGGAAAGACATATATAGCCATCTATGGGAATTCATGTAAATCACTTTCAAATTTTTTGCGTTCAAATAATAAAACAAATCAGTTTGATTTCCAATTGATTGCAAACTGGACACGCGCACTAATTACAAACTCGCAACCATCACCAAATCATTGTTTGAACATAGCTATTAAACAAATTTGGAAGGAGTGCAA
Source organism: Osmoderma eremita (assembly GCA_031763485.1). Lineage (NCBI taxonomy): Eukaryota > Metazoa > Arthropoda > Insecta > Coleoptera > Scarabaeidae > Osmoderma > Osmoderma eremita. Next base: position 6,045 of record JARFOC010087803.1, on the reverse strand, counting down.
TTTAACCTCTAAGACAACCACATGTACAGTCATCGCATTTAGAAGTGCGCAAGTAATAAAATATAAGTTAGGTTATTGTAACATTCTAATGTTCAGACACGTTGGGTAAACCGATATAATAATACCCATAAATTGTGTTAAGAGGGGCCATTTATAATATCTATAAATTACACACAAAGTAAATATAGGATCTGGTTTTGTATAAATTGAGATCGGGTTTTTCTAAGTGCCCTGATTGTATATATACGAATAGATGTGACACACAGATAAGGTTAAATAAAGGTAATAGTAGATAAGCGGAATAGCATAGAAAGATGTATTTCTCCTAAATGACTGTTTCAAGAATCAACTGGATTCCTAACATATATTAATTTCATGCCTGAATACCGAAGAGAATACAAATATATAGAATTTATAACTATTGTGTTGATACAAGTATTAAATGATTGGATTTGTGTTAATTTCACTTACTTGACCGCGCTGCTTCATCTCGTACATCTTCGAAAGAGCGTAAGTGCTATGCTCAAACTGTCTCGAAATCGTATGCCTCGAAGGTAAGAGAGGATGAATCTGACGAACAAATATGGGATTATTGCTTGCTCTGCTTGTCGTCTTGCCTCTTCGTTCCACGCAATTTCTAGTTTTTGTTTTTGCCTCTCAATTTACTCTCTTGCATAACTTATCTTGCTATTATAATGTTCAAATTTGACAGGACCTAATGGACCTTCTACAGCGAGCCTTAAATTTCATGTTGACTGCTTTAATTTTCGGGACGCATAATTATTTCAATTCAATCCACTTTACTGTATAACACAGATCCAGGATGTCTGTTGTTGCCAGTTGTTGGGGGTGATGTGACCACCTGATCCATTAAGGAATTGGGCGGCTTGCGTTTTTGATGCGATGATTGGCAGCGAGATCCCTCCTCCAGGCTCCAGCCATGAACGTCCGGTGGGTAGAGGCACCCCATTGCACGCATGTGGCTACCATGGAACGCCGCAGATGGTGGGGTATCCACAGAGACTACGGTAGGAGCATTACAGCGCGACCATACACCCCTAGCGCCAACCAAAGGCGCCTCGGACCAACGGACATTATTCGTCCTATCTGCGGTGTCACTCCTGGCCTGCTACAATAGCATGCATGACACCCTTTGGTGTTATCTCTCCCCTTAGATATGAGGTGGTATATGTTCCTCTAAAGCGGGAAGGCTGTACATCTTCAACACCTACACTTGAGAAACAGAATGCAGATCCAAGTTTTAAATTGAAGTCGTCTACATCCGTCATTGTGAACCACTGACAGCTAGTGCCAACTTCCCAATTCGGCATCTGAACAACTTGAGCTAAAGTGCCATGGGATAAGTCGGTTGCAATGCTAAACCCTTTCTTTGAGTTCATGGACTGTACAATCCCATTCTAACCCAATTAACGTTATGAACGTCGCCATCAAAAGGCACACCATCACGTAAAAGACGTAAGAGTGGAACCAACTGCCTTGGAGAATACGTCACAGCTTCTGATGCATTCTGATAGTTAGCATCTTCTAACACAGCTAGTACTGGTGTTACGGTTTGGGCACGATCTGTGCAATTCCCAATACACTCCAAAAGAATAGCTACCACGCCAAAGGCGTTGGGCGGCCTCACGGAACCTTTTGGATTGTCGTACACCAGCCGCTTCTGCGTCCCAGACTTGTCCAAGGTATGGGTCCCCACACATTACACTTTTTTGCACGATGTAGTCGGGGCGCTTGATCCGATCATGGTGGACGTCGGGAATCGCGCATACTTTTCAAGATGTCAAATATAAAATGTTAATTTAAGTTGGGTCCGACCTGTTCGATGCACTGCGGATGCTTCCGAGGTTTCGTCTCCACGTGCCTCGCTGGCTGGTACCCGGGTTAATAACAAGCGGTATTCCCAATAGAAGTGATCACCAGAGCGTAGTGCAAATATCTGATGTCCCGGTTAAAAGGAAGAACAATGTGTTCTTCAATCTTCCAAATTCACAATGTAATTCACCAGTAATAATATTAATATATAGGAATATATAGTTCTATACATATAAATATAGAACGCAAAAGAAAAGCGACGAAATAAAGCCCTAAACTACATTTTAGCATTACCATGTGTTAGCAAAGAGATTATTAATTCGTACCTAGTTGTAATGTGACTTCTACGTTTCGCAGCGTTGAGGTTACATTAATCCACGTACGTAATACTCTACAATAAAGTCAAATACTATTGCTTATTTTCTTCTCCCAATATTTAGGGGGATTCTCCATTAATATTTCAATTCCCAAACTACTAAGAACCAATTCTCCGCAAAGATTTAGCAACAGTTCTAAATTTAAAATAAAAAATACCCTTACCACCTTGTTGAGTAAAACACTCTGAATACGTATTTCGGCAACTAAGTTGCTGTTGATCTTCCTGGTTTGAAAGATGTTGAGCTCGTGTCGTACAGAACAGGCAAGACCTTATGTGCACACTATCTAATCATTGCTTGCAAGGTGTCCGTAGTTTCATAAAAGAAGAACTCTGATTTCTCTGATGAGATGCGAATTATAAGAGAAAGACTTGCCTTAGCACTCTTACACGGTTTATTCTAACACTGCTTATAATAACTGGTTTTACATTACAAACATGACAGTTGGCATTGCTATGTGAACTTGTATCTGAACTCTCACGTGTTGAGCTGATCACCGCTGATTGGAAACTGCCTTTCGATTCTTCCTTACATAGAAGGAGGAATCTTTGAAGCGTTATCTAAGCTGTCAAAGGACCTATCAGAGATAGAACACGCCCATGTACAACTACACAAAATATATACATAAAATCATAAGTACATAAAGCAGGAATGCGTTGAATAGAGAGCGGGTCGTATTCGGCACGTGGTCAAGATCCTGCCATTTTACAATCCGGCTCATCCTAAACCCGGGTTGCTGGAATTTCCACAATTGATGGAAGGCGTTTTATTGTTATTTATTTAACATGCCTTCGCCGAGAGGCGTTATTGATAATTTGATTATTTGGGTTTGACGCACAAACAATACTTAGAAAAGCTGCCCTTAATAAAATTAAAACACAGATAGACCGATCAAATAATAAAGGATAGTAAAATATATACCGATACGGAGGCAATGCTAACATATATTGCAATGCTACAAAATTGACTTTTTATGTAGCACTAACCTCAGACTACGTTAATGTCAGAAGGTGACATTAACGAATAAATGTTTTAAATACTGTTGTGATACTGGGTTCATTTGGTACATCTGATGGATGTAACCAAGCAACTTTTCGAAATATGACAATACCACATATATTGAAATTGATAAGTTTAATTTATGAATGTTTAAATCTTGACAGTGGATATGAATTTAGAATTTTGAAAACGGTTACTATGTAATAGAACTACAAGAATTTTGACAATATCTCAAAATTAACTTTATAAATACCTTAAATACTTTGTTGTGTGTATGTGTATAGTGTTCCAACCCTATTCTTCAGACTTTCTTAATTCACCATTTACTATGATTTAAATTGATTACTTGTATTTGTCGACTGACATGTATGAAAAATTATCACTTGACGTCCTTTTGTTTATCTTCTTTTTCTTCGTCGTGTAGTAACGCACCGCCGTGCCGTACTAGTACGATGTTTTGTTTTGCCGGCGTCCAGGAAAATCCCTACTCGTCAACGGCTGCTGCCTGCAATGCCAACTTCGACCGATGGAACTATATTGGTGGTAATTTTCTGGGCTGGTTTCTCGTGTTGTTAATTTGCAGAAATCTTCGAAAAACCCATTTGTATTATGTTGTGTTATGTGTGAGAATGTATTGTGACTTTACAATGTATTTAAAAATAAATATTCTTTTAGCTAGTAAAATTATTTATTCCCAATATTTGCCTCTGACTTGACTTAGTATATCTATACTACCCACCGTATAGGATTCTAGTTGCCTGACCTTATTGAATAATAATACTAATATTGACTAGTGGGGACACTTCACTTTAATCGTTTAATTTGCAACGGATAATAAATTCCCAAACGAAAACATGGTCGCGTACACGTACTGCAGAGAAAATATCCAAGGATAATATAAGATCAACAGAAAGACAACGAGGTGGTGAGAAAGTACATAACAATATATACAGCGCGTTTCATTCTGATAGAAAAGAATTACATTAAATAATGCAGGTACTAAACAGTTGCCATCCTCAGCAGAAAACCACAAAGGAAAATAATGTCAGGCGTAGCACTCTTGGAGAAATGCACCTTACAGAACACATTAATTTCCCGCTCATAACCTATGTCTTAATATACTGCTTAATCGTTAAACATCGTGTAACGATCGGCTTACTAATAATCTGTTAATTATTTACGGGGACCGTAAAAATTAATTACACAGTAAATATTGTCACAATGAACGACAAGCAAGGGTTAATATATTTCCGATTATGAAAATACCAAGCATATACAAATACAACGATGTAATTAGGATATTAGGCATAAACATGCATTACCTAAATCAATAACCTCACAATTAAGAATCTTTCATTCCTTCTAAATTTGTATACACTTGCCATACAATTTATTCTAGAGGATGCTATGAATATAAATACTATTATATCTATTGTTATAATGATAGACCAGCAATAAGCAATACTTTCTGGATTATGAATATATATATTGTAACTATTCCCCGTTACCAACCTTTTATTATTTTATTAATGAAATTTTTGATTAATTGCAATGCCCCACATTACTTGTTTTAATTTTATATGGGTCGTGATGGAACCTACCTTATATTCGCTCCCACTCCTATGTCTTGATGGAACATACCCTATACTTATGAATTTCCAAAGTCAAATTTTTATAACCCCTAATTTGTTGAATATATTGATTAAATTACCCTTTTTGTAAAGGTTGAAGATTTCTACGCCCCCTGCCTAAAATGATTTCCCAGTTAATTTATACATAGTTATTTTTTCTCCGACTAGCTCTTCACATTGACTCATTCCTCATTAACAGACTTACTGAACGTAACTGTTGGCTTGGGTTCATATCAAACTTAATGTTTCTATTAATTCTTTGAAATTACTAAGTATTAAAGCAATGTTTGTAAACACAAATTATATATATTTAATAACTCTTCTTTTTTTTTCTTTTCTTAAAATCTACTTGAAACTATTATACTATAAATTTATTAATCTAATTCACCTACCCCTTTTACTTATGTACTAATGATAACCCCCATTACTTGGACGCACATTTATTGCCTATCTCTACTGTGTGCCGCGAAACAATTATTGGCGTTATCTTTTCATTACATGTGCTCGGGAATGGGACACTGGAACGACGGCTGGCTGCTCACTGTTGTCTCCACTGGGACAATGATAGGATTTGAAACCGGTTCGAGATGCCTTGGAACGACAGGATGGAATTCTGGGTCCCTATATCTGCTACAGGACGGGAAGATCACATAACACGCGAAATGTGCCAAGCTAGGATTGTTGGTCTCTGACAGATACGTTTAAGTCGTGATTTATTATATCTATTTATGCACAATACCCTCTTTCAGCTCCTCTGCGTGTTTTCGTAGTTATTGGTGGTCATTCAGACCTTTTTTATTCTTACACGACAAAGTCGCCATCTTGTATTCCAATTATTTTAAATACAATTCTCACATGCGATTACTACGGTGCTTTTTAGGTCAGTCCCTTTGTTTTCTTCTGTACCTCCATTTATACCTTTTCAAAAAAATTGACAACTACCCACGCTAATCGTTCTCTTTCTGAGTACCAATCTCATAAAAATTAATAAATAAACATTCCATAAGATTGTTTATTTATTAAATTTATTTTTAAAATTCAATCTATCCATGTAATCCTGTTTCCTTAATTTTCCCTTTATTCATTAATGTTTTTTCTTCTTTTAGAACAGCCTTGGTTCCCTTTTACCATAAGTGTCGGGATTGTCTGTTTACATTTCATGCACGAATTTACCCCACAGTTTCTTATTTTGCGCCATATATTTC
>JARFOC010087792.1:0-13897 GCA_031763485.1 Osmoderma eremita | reverse complement strand
TGGGGGACAGACTAACATGGGATGTCCTTGTGGCGGACGGAGAGAACTCAGTTGATGTCCCCATCGGTGAAAAAAAAAGCGCTCTCGCACTCCGATCAGACGAAGTCAGTTGTCGTCGCGAGTGAGCCGAACAAAAAACTTAAGAAACGAACTGTTGGAAGAGAATCCTAGAATGGAACTGTTGAACGAGACCCCTGAAAGGGAACTGAACTTGCTTTGGGAATTTACTCCCGAAGAAGACTTGTAAAATTATCTCGACTGGCGAAGGGTCAACCAATCAGAGGCCGGCAAATATTCATTTAAAAATATGTGAAAACAAAGCTCTACTGTCTTGAATCACGGGTTAATTACGTATTAATTCGTTCAGAGAAATTGTAATGTAATACGGATTAAAATGATATCTGACAACACTATATTTAACAAGAAAGAGATTAAATATAATTTAAAATTCGAATAATTAAAATGCATTTCCTCCTATGCACCGACAAAGGGGGTTTTTGTTTGCCTACTTGATCTGGGACGTTGTTAGTAGGTGCAGGTAAGGTGATGACGTCGGAATTTTTCGATAATAAATGTAAATCGGTTTATTACTTAGTTCAAGGAAAAATTTTATGAATGCGGCAGATGTTGACTAAAATCTAGAGGGAAATGATTCTCAACTTATCCTAAATAAATAGTTACGAAACATCATAAAATAATATTTAAAAAAAAGAGAATTGCTTTTCGGTTACACGGTGAGTGTAACATTATAGATACTATAGTACAAGATAACAAAATATGATATTCCAGAGGCGCAAATCTCACCTATTCTCATAGCATATATAACGACGTCACCTGCATACTGACTCCTCTAATCGATTCTGACCTGGGAGTTGTGTAGTTAGATTGCGTTAACGTTAATTATATTGTAACTTGATCTGCATACGGAGTACTTATGTACACTTAACCGTTACCCGTGTCTACATTTCGAAGAGTGCGTGCTCGCAGAGACCCACGTAACATTATTTGAGGAGAGGTTGGTGTGAAGATATACTTATACATATGTCCCGCATATTCATCCATAATAACTTACATAAGCATCCCTACAAATGTATATAACCACTAATGGGGATAAGCGGAATTTGTACCTGATAAAATACTTCTTGTAATCTAGGTGAAATCATGTCGTACGTTGAGCGTTAGGTAGTACAATTAGAAAGTGTCGCTAGTGTACATTACCGAACTAAAAAAATATATTGTACTACATTATTCTATTATATAATATTAATATTACTAGATAACAGAATATTTTATTCTTGGATACAATGTAAAATATTAACACATTCTCACACATAACACTATACAATACAAACCTCTGTGTGGACTATGTAATGAAGAGGGGAAACGCATTATCTTTGAATGCTACGCATTAACCCGCCGGAGAAACGCCCTATCAGGTGCATGTCATACTGGAAAATAATTTGACCTTGTTAGCGAGGTGGAGATGTTCGAATAAGCAGAAAACAACCGACTGTAGGGTAATACAACCAGCTTGAAGGTCGTAGTGTTTAGGGATGCAAAACACCTTCCTCTGCATTGGGGTAACGATCAAATCAAATAACAGTTCAATTTAGATCAGGATACTGCATTACACATTCTATTGCGGCCGTCCCGTTGGTTTGAGTATTGATTGGTGTCCCCTAGATGGGGCATCTCTTGATGCAAAACAATGATTGAGACTGTTCCTAATAAAGGCTGCGACGCATCAGCGTTCGACCGGGTAAGTCGAGGGACAAAACAAATAAACGAGGTTCGAGATCGATTTAGAAAATCCCGCAACATGTTACTGCCATCCTTAGGGCGGATGAGTTCCCTCCACCTAAGAAAGAAGTTGCTAATCTACAAAACCATCCTCAGACGGGCTCTGACCTATGGTGCGTTAGCGTGGGCACCCATAGCCCAAACTAAACTGAAAAACCCTCGAGGTTCTTCAGAACAGGACCCTTCGGCTTATCGTAAGTGCCCCGTATTTTGTCCGGAACGAGCAGATTCATCGGGATCTACAAATTTTAACATTCTCTTAGTTCCTCCACGTAACATTAAGTTCCGCCTGGGCGCGAGCCCAGCGTACCGAAAACCCTTGTGTTCGTCGATCGCTAAGATCGACTACCACCTTGGTAAGAATGAGACGCCCGGCTGATCTCATCGAGTTGCTTCGGTAGGGCTCTCTCCAGCCGTGCGACGACCGCCTTCGTAACTTGGTTTAGATAGGTTCATAAGAATTAATAAAAATGATTTTTAAATAAAAGAGATAATAAGATAATAATACATTCGCGAATGTCTTTATTTTTTCCTGTTTTTTTTCCCTGAAATTTCCCCATGCGTTGTGAAGTAGACGCATTTAACTTAGATGATAGGGTAAAGGACATTAGGTCCCGACCCTAGTTGCGATGTGAGTTCATAGTCATACTCGTTGAGAGTGAGTTTAGTATTGGGAAGGAAGATAATGACACCTGGTAGGCAGAAGCTCGAATCAGGCTTCAATGCTTACACTCCTTTTATATATATATATATGATGGTCTACACCATTTAAATTTAAAAAAAAAAATAAGAAAAGATAAATTGCATTTTTGCAGGCATTCAATTAGCAGACGGATGGCAACGAGTATAGGACGCGTTAATCCAATCGAGGCGAAAGCTTTTCTGTGTTTTGGGATAACAACCGTGTCTTTTTTCTAATTAAAGGCACGTTGCAATTTCATTTGGAACCTCCTTATCAGTACATTTAAAAGCAAATACATGTCCGCGTGAGGTATTCAGAAAAGCATTATTCTGTTTTTAATATAGCGATTTCATATTTGTCAAAGTCCACAATATATATTTCTATTAATCCTATGTTGTTTCACCACCATACAGAGCGAATTGTTGCCAGCTGCCGATCAGCTCAGTAAAGAGTAAACGGAACAGCTGGATGTTTCAGTTTATTGTACCAGGTTACGTATTACTCTGCTATGCGGATGCTGACGAATACATTATGCCCATTTTCTATCTCCGTATATGGGTAACTTTCTTAATATTAAAGATACGGAAACTGTTAAATGGACTAAGTTGCTTAGAAAATAGAGTGATAGTTGATACTAGTGTCACATTTGTTATTCAGTGCAAGGCTTGTAAGATATTCAAGAAAAAATGAAAACTTCCAAAAACTTCAACGTCAAATATGTTCACAGCTCCTATAGATAAAATAAAGGTGAAAACTGTTTCTAGTATAGTTTTTTATGTAGAATCTAATCATGTTATTTAAAAATCCATGGCGCTCGTTATTTTAGAGATATAATACAAACTTGTATTTTTTTAATGGAAGCCATAATTGGGCATGGTATCATTTAAATGCTTATTTCCCTTCTGATTTCATTGATATAACATTTGGTATAGCTATCTCTTTTAGATTTTGATTTGTAGTGAAATAAACAATGATTATTTCTACTAATTCATAAGTAGGATTTGACTAAGAAACACGGTAAACAAACACATGTCAAAAATTAAAGGCTGAGTAAGTTAGATGAATATCAAATAAGTCCTTTTGGTAGTTTTATTCAACAAATACAGAAAATGCATAGCTACCAAGAAAAGAATGATATGCTTTTTTGTTATTAGGCTGGTAACCGAAATATCATTAAAGCTAGTGAAATGTAGCACCAACGCTACATGGAAAGGGGGCACCCTGATAAGAGGTTATTCTCTAAGTTGGAAAATAATTTAATTAAATACGGAGCATTTAGTAAACTATGTACTGCAGAAAATAAATTTAAACCGGAAGACGAGCAAAGGGTTTTAGCGTATGTAAATTAGAAACCAAAAACATACACACGCGAGATTTCAAGGGAATGCGCAGTTTCCAGAGAAAAGGCTCGCCTAATTCTTAAGCAAAATAAATACAAGCCATTTAAATGGAGCATTAGTCAGACGTTGTATGTTTAACACCATGAAAGCAGATTATTATTTGCTAAATGGTTCTTGAGAGAATCACATAATAATCGGCAGTTTTCTGCCACAATTTTATTTAGGGATGAAACGAAATTTACAAATAATGGCACATTTAATCCAAATAACAATATTTATTGGTCTCAAAATAATCCTCAATTAACTACCGAAAGGAGAGATTAACATGTGTTCTACGTAAATGTGTGGTGCAGCAGTTTTGGTATAAAAATATTGGGGTCATATTTTAAGAGAACAACTTAAATTGTGAACGATATTTATACTTTTTACGTAAATGCAAAGGAGACATATCCCAAAGTAAGCACCAAAGTAACTGAAACCGAGACTGGAATCTATTTGAAGTAGCTTAGACGTAATCGCGACTATAAGTATAATTTATAGTCGCGATTGGTAGTAGTAGTAATAATTTTGGGCATCCTGTATATGGATTGCTTTATCTTTATCTAATACATATATACATTGAAGAAATAAATCTCTTGTCTGACACTTTAGATTTCCTATGCGCAGCAGGAGTGCATGTTATGTTCATATTTAGTCAGTCATACAAAGTATCACGCATATTTAAATTTTTAAACAATTCACCAAAGGGGTATTTCCATTGTACTATAAAATGTTTCGAGAACTCCTGGGTTCCCTTCGTCAACCTAATCCCGAAGTCCCAATGTACCGAATTTTATAAAACCAATTTGTCGGTGTGGAATTCCAATCAGGATACCAGCCCACAGTCCTTACAATTCTACGCGTAGTATCAATATCATTTTAACGAATACGCCAGAATTGACTCGACCAAGAAAGACTTGTATAGGAAGAAAGGGGAAATAATTACACGTTTAATTAATGTTTTAATCCTCCTCACCCTATTCAGTGTATTGCAGACATTGGATTTTCCAATACATTGTACATGAGCAATTTGAAATAAACTTTCACCAAAATAACGTATTACATTGCACTTGCGTGCAGATCTTTGTAGCCCAAGAGTGGAAATTCGGATCTGCCCCGCACTTAGTGCAAAGTATGCGACCCGTACAGAAACAGAGACATTTATTTAGATTTACATTACGGTTTAATGCTTATGGGTAGCGAAGTTTCCAGCATTAAATGCCTCGATAATTGCGCGAGTAAACTCCTTGTGTTGTTTAGTTCACGGAGGCTTCGGTCTTTTTCCTCGTTGTTCTTTCTATTCACGTCTAGCAAACATGTTTCTTTTACGCCAATTGAATTTGTTCGGTGTAACCGCGGTGAAATTAATTTACCACAAATAAAACTGAATTCTCTGTATTTATAGGATACTGAATCAGGTTTCTGGTTCAATATAAATAAATAACTATAAGGAGTTTAAAGTACTACACGTTAGGTTATAATTAGCTTAGGTTATAAGTCCTTCTAATACCATACAGAACTCGCCTAAACACCATAGACGTAGTTTCAGGGATTATAAGGAATCAATACGCACATATAGTGAGCTTCACGATAAATTAAAATAACTTGTATAAAGATAATGAGGTTATAAAAATTATCGGAATGGGAATCTTACATGGGAAGTAAACACTGCAGGGTCGCATTAAGGTAAAATATATATGAGCCCGATTTTATAATAATGTCATTTACATTAAAATTTATTATTTGTTAAATACATTGTGTGCAGTGTATCGTTTACTTTTATTACAATTTCTCCTAATACCCCTCTAACAGACAAATACTATCTGCTAATACTTAACCCTTCACAGGTAAACTCACAATAGTAAACCCTTGTAATCCGATAAGTACTAATTAAAGTTATTTTAATGTATCCTGAAGCTCACTATACATGCTTATTAATTATATTTTAATGCGTTAAGATGACATTAAGTTGTGTATTTCAACCGAAGTTCCATATTGCTCTGTGTATAATGGCAAAATGCTTAATCGTGATTCTCTGTGTACACTTTCCTGTATGAAGTAAAACTTTACAGCAAATTACAGAGATTTAAACAGTTGATTGAAATGATAAAGTATAAAAAAGCAACAGAGTGACGCCTGTTGCTACTACGATTTGTGGAGCATACATTAATTCGAATTTCATGGAATAAGGAATTTCCTTTATTATTTTCAAATGTAATATATAAACAAGACAAGCTACATATTCTGCGATGATTGAATCACGCACTTTAGTCCTAAATATTTAACGTGTCGCTTATGACAAGAGGATTTGGCAGAGAAAAGTACAGCATGTAACCAAGAATTGTATGCTACTTTTGATGATTTAGAAAGGTGTACGACGCTATTCCTCGAAAAAAGCTATTTAAGTAATGAAATACAGCCATACAAGTAAAACACTCATTGATGCAGTGAAACACTTTTACAAAGATAATCTAAGTATTGTTATGGCCGGGAAAATATTAACGAAATCTTTAAAACCGAAACAAGATTGCTGTATATCCCTGTATATTGCTGTATGTCTCTTCAAGATTTACCTGAGTTAGATTTTAAGGAAGTGGTTGCAAAACTGCAATCAAATAGGGATTAAGCTTAACGACCTATTCGCACATACGCTTTTATTTCCAGAGACCAGTGCCTTGTGGCAGAATATTATGATGACATATGGTAAGTAAATTAATAGAAGCATTTAACGAATATGGACTTGAGCTAAGAAAATAAAAAATAGAAGAATAAAACCCAACATGGTAATCGGTGGACAAGAACAAGATATCATAGCAGAATGTGGTACAACAAAAGCACACCGATGAATATAATGATTTGGAGGTTGCGATTACTAGTGAAGACATAATAAGAAAATACTAAATAAAATAGTCAAAGGAAAAAGAATAAGGGGGGCAGTGCATGCAGTATTTGTGGAATAAAAATATTCAAAAAAAAATTGGCGTATATTCAGCGATATTTGAGAGTTGCGTTACTTACGGATCAGAACTGGGAACCAAATAAAGATCAGAAAAGAAGACAGGAAGCTATTGAAATGTCATATTGGAGAATGTTTTGCGAAATAACGAGAATAGACATCAAGATACGAAATACAACCAAACTGGATAAACTGAATGCCAGGAAAGCAATTGCAGGAAGAGTTGAAGAAAAACAATTATCATGGTTTGGACATTTGACTAGGATGGAAAATCATAGCATACCAAAACAAACATCAGAATGTACCCCAAACCGACGAAGTGAAAACGGGGGACCTCGAACTTGATAGAAATCAGTTATACAGGAAAACATGGAGGTCAGAGGTATCAAACAGGAGGACTGCCTGGATAAAAGGAGGTGGAAAACGGGGATGAGAGAAACGGCAACAGTGTCTGTAAAAACTCTGAACTAAATAAATAATAAATATATGACACGTTATAAGAACATGATAGCGCCATATTGCTAAGGTATCAAAAACAAAAAGAATAAATAAGAGCTTTCCGTGAATACAACCTTCCAACTATATCTCCTCTCTAATCTAATTTATGTATGCCGTCGTATTCTTTCAATGGTTGTCAATTCTAGGTAATAAAAATAGTTAACCAAAACTTGTTGTTGCATTAAGACCTCTATCAACCAACATTATCTCTTAACAATGTAAGTGGCTTTAATAAGGAGGTAACTTATTCAAATATATAGTGGAAGTAAATGGAAAGAGGAGCTAAATAGAATTTGTCTCAAGATACCATAATATTATATAGCATTAATGTCAATAAACCAATAACTTTATATAACTTAGTGTTTACGAGGTGTGTAAATTAAGTAATGAGACTGATATTTTAAAATATTTTTATTTGTATATAATTGCAATTGAACGTTGTCTCCCTCAAAATAACTCCCTTGGGAAGCCACACAGCGTTGGAGACGGTTCTTCTATTCCTCATAGCAGTGGTGGAACTCGGATATTGGAATCGCCTTTAGCTGGTTCGTAACAGCCGTTTGAATTTTTTTGAGTGTCCCTAAATGATGTGCCTTCAGATGAATTTTCAATCTTGGGAACAGGAAAAAGTTACAAGGGCTCAAGTCAGGTGAATATGGAGGCTGAGGAGCCACAGAAATATTTTTACTGGCCAAAAAACCGTTTATGGAAATTGCCGTGTGACAAGGCGCATTGTCCTGATCCAGGATCCAATCGCTCTTGATGTTTGGTCTCACACGCATGCCCCTTTTTAGGAGTCTTTCGAGAAACTCTCGGCAAAAATTTTGATCAACTGTCTGAGATCGCAGATTTTGTAGACATTGCCATCGATTATTGCAGTTGAAGGCCTTCCAGTGCGTGGCTCACCTCCTATCCACGCTCTTCCTTCTGAAAATGCCTTATACCACCGAGAATCCAGGGCTTTTGACAAAGCACTGTCTCCGTAGGCCTGTTGAAGTTTTGTAAAAGTTTCTGTTGCTCTTTGCCCAAGTCTGAAGCAAAACCTGATAGAACACTGTTTCTGGAAATTAATGGCTTGCATTTTTAGAACCCTCTACGAAAACCGGGTTTACGGAAAAACGACAACGGACAACCAAATGACTTGATCGAGTTCAAACTTGCACTAAACGCGTATTACAATGTCCACTTGTCGCCCTCCATGTCCCGAGCTTCTCGTATTGCCATATCAAACGCTACGTTGTCAGGCTCATTACTTAATTCACACACCTCCTATATTATAATGAAATTAATTCCAAGGCCCGTGGCTAATTATAGGTACAATAGTTCAATTACAAACTGCATATTGACCTTGATCTTATTTTGGATAAGTGTATGTATGGGGATATGTATAGCAATGATTGGCGATTTTCCATACTGTAACTATCTCATCTAAGTTATGCTAAATTCCTGAACTTATGTATGACATCAGGCTGTCACCGAGAACTTATTATGCACCCTACACATTCAGTTCTATTAATTAATAGGACGGCGGTCATGGTGGCACCTAAACATGAATGGAGGTTTGAAGTTATCGGTCCGACGCGTGAATTTCGCAATCATGCAGCTTATGAATTACGGTGCTTGGGCGTGCTGCAAACTGGCATCAAGTCAACTTTCATATATATATGCAGTGTGGAGGCTATTGATCAGGTTATAGGAAATTATAATTTAGATGACTGACTTTATGAAAGCGGGAGTAATAATAAGCCGCCGCCTGCACTTCAAACGGCATACATTATTTGGCTCCAATTCTTTAGCATTAGAGTCGATGGTAGGAGCGTTAATAGTGTAATCGCGTACTATATTAGCTAACACATTATATTGCTGGTATTCATAATCAAATAAATCAAGTTGATTTTGTGAAAATCAACTAAACAAAAATACTAACTAAAAACTATTTTAAAATAAACCACTACATCTAAACAAAGCTATAAAACAAAAACGATATAGCGAGCTAATAACTGTTCTAAAGTTGCCACCATAATATAGTTTGTCATTTTACGGAGTTATTATACCTATCTCATGCTCTTTCACAGTAATACCTACTGCCAGGTGATTCCATCCAAGCGGTATATGCCTTATACATATGCAGTAAGACCTATGGTCCTATAGTCACCCGATGTTATAAGAGGTCTCTTCCAGTTCCGTTTGTTTCCTTTTCGGGCTTCGAAAAATGTTACCTGAAATATTCCCGTTTCGGGCATCCAAATGCTATTTCTTTTTCTTAAATCTCATTTCGTGTGTAAAATTTGCACAAACCAATAAAAGCATTAAGCCTCTATTAAGGAATAATTATTGAACTCGTCAAGGAATTAAGAATTATATTTACATTGAACTTGACCATAGGAATTGAGGTACAGGTTTGAATATATAATAACATGCATAAGAGTTGTTCAGGGATTGTTACGGGGTCGTTATCGGATTAAGAATGAACTTGTTGTGAATTTATAATTACTTGTAATTGCATATGGAATAAATATTTACAATAAAACCCACCAATATAGGGGTGATATAAAATATTGCACTATTACTGAAATAAATTAGTTCTTCCGAAATCTTGTAAGTGCAGTAGCGTTATTATTAGGTTGTTTGTGATGGAAGTGATAGAATCAAAACCTGGAAAACCAGTCATCCTGTGTTCTGGATACAAGTTCAACTTAAAAGCAAAAAACAAAAAAACTTAACTCTTCGATGGATTTGGATAAACACACTCAGAGAAAAAGATGTGTTGGATTAACCAAAATTTTGTTAATTTAACCAAAGTTTCTTTAAAAATACAGTCAAACGAATTTGTGTGTTAAATTAACCAAACGCCTTTTGTTGACAAATTTTGGTTAATGTAACAATATTGCACATGTTAAATCAACTGAATGGAATAGGTTGATTTAAACACGCTTGTTATGTTGAATTTTTTTTTGGTTGTACTTACAAAACTGTTTGGTTACTACATCCAAATCAGAGCGTTGATTTAACAATCTCGAATCATTGATCCAACATTTGCTTTTCTTTCATTAGACATTCTATTTTCGTCAAGTTAACAAAATGAAATTGTTGATTTAACAAAACAAATTTATTGTGAGCACAAAATCTTTTGGTGAAACTAACCAAACAATTTTGTTAACACAATGAAATACTTTCGTTAATGTAAGCATAAGAGTTTCTTGCTCCAACATATAATTTCGTTCGGTTAAACGTCGTGATTTTGTTGAATTAACCGAAAGCAAGTGTTGCTTGAACAACATTGAATTGTCAGATTAACTAATGCCTGTGCTTGAATCAAATGTAATTTTTTGTTGTTCTGAAACACAGTAATTTGATCAATTGTATTCCTACAAGTAAAACAGCTCCACATAAAATTTACGAAAAATTATGTTATTGGGAATGATTTTAAATAAAAATAAAACTATATTCTTTTATGCTATCTATACACGTAAACAGATAATTATATAATCATACAGTAGTTACATGGAAAAGGTAAAATTATGAACAATATCATAATTTCCAGCAAAATTTTGGGAGCAGTTTTACTTGAAGAATGAAATTCCTTCAGATTCCTGTATTATGAAAAAAAAATTCCTTCAAACCAGACACAAGTAGGATTACTATTTCCATTATAAATCAGCGGCCCTGGCCATATAGGATTGTTTTCGGTATTGCAAAATGAACAGTTATCTTTCCTTCCATGTGCATTTGCAATTAAAGCAGGATTTTAGACTAAAAGAAGATATCACATTTTTCAAGTTTATTATTTTATCAATATTTATACTACATTCAAACATATGGGTTCACACATAATAATATTATATAACTGTAACTGTAAATAGTTAAACATATGTATTATTTCGATAACTAAATAAAAACGTATTCATAACTATTAAAATAAATTTGCGGTGACATCACATGATTTATAAAACTTTCACGGGATTCGGCTGTAGACGGTTTCCAAGGTTGACCCTTTTTTCGATCTATTCTTGACGTTGGTGGTATTAATGACATTAGAATATAAAACTGGAGCAAAACACGTGAACCTGAAAAATCATTTAAACATCGGGTTTACATGTCTCATTTCCGTAGTAGGTACGAATATATATATATATACCGTAATATTTTTCCTTTGCTAATAAATTGTAATTTTATTCTTGAAACTCCATAGTTTAGCAGTCACTGATACGCATACCGAGAAAAAGCACCACCATTTATTAGTATTATTATTTTATTATTTATTCGTCGGAATTCAGTTCAATAACAAATGCAGGAGATAATAAAATAATTTTACTATACTAATATCGCTCTACACTTAGCCATCAAAGTACACTGCTAAAATTCTTATCTCGGTGTGAGTGTTAGACCTTTCTCGCATGCAGATAAGTGCATTATTTTTAATGACCTTCCTATGTTTGAAATTTGTAGTATTTTTAAGTTTACATCCTGTATATACATATAGAATAGACTGAGACTATATACTTATATAACTACCAATTAAAACTACATGCTTTATATATATAATTTACCTTGAGACAATTCCGAATTTAACAGATTTACAAATTCCGAAGATTCTTTATCGTAATCTGTACGTTGAGACAGGATATTATCAAAGCAGCTGTCCCACTTTACCAATAAAGCATTAGCCGATGAACTATACTGCGGTATAAAATCATCCTCAATGAATCTTCGTTACTATTAATGTTATTCGCGTATTTGTATAAACGCTGAAGATTTCTATATTTATCAATTAATTTTCCATGGCTGCTCTTTCGATGGAGAATTCTCTTTTCCTGTGTTCTATATATAATACGTAGCCTCCACTTCAATTGAAAATAATTCGCAAATTTTAGAAGACATATTTTGAAAATCTACAGCAGTAAGGCTGTAGGTAATTAGCAATAATTTTACTTCTTCGGCTTTATTTCTACTCAACACGCATACATACCTACCACTGTCATTTATAGCTTCCTTAGTAAGGATTTTAACAAGTAAATTTCTAGTTTTTCGACATAGTGGACAGTTTTCTGTAAAAAAATCCTTTACATCAATTTGATAGCTTGATCTAAAACCCCTTTTCTTGTTTTCCTCTCCATAGGATGGATACAATCGTTTTGATTGCTGATATCCGTTATGGAAAATTGTACTTTCGACATTCTGTAATGCAGGGGATGTTTCGTCAATATATTCCACACTTGCTATTGATGTGGACGCATTACTAGTATTATCAATAGTTTTTTCAGATTCTTTGTATTTTTTTCCATTCAATAAGTTTCTTTATAGCTTCGTTCGTAAAATTAAAGAACGCCTCTTCGTCAATTTCATGATCTAATAATAATAATAATGCTGATAATAATAACAATAAGTATTGAATACCTATATATACATATTTGTAATTAAATCATTACAGAAGCAATCAATATGTCATTAAAAGTAGATATATAGGCTGCTCCTCCGAACTGGTTCATTAAAATATTTCCAACTTCTGATAGGAATGTATTTTTTAAGCTCGCAGACCTACTTAAAGAAGATATTATATTCAGCTTCATAGCACTTCCGGTACAGAGGTAGTTCATATCAACTTTCTTATTTTAAATGGAATAGTCTAATTTTTATGGGCCCAGCGAATTTCTGCTTTTGTGATCAGCTTGCATAGAGGTTCCCTATCCCTAAATGCAATCCCCAAATCTTACCTGGAGTGCAAACGTCAAATATTTGACGTTTGCACTTTGTATAGGATTTAGTGAATATTGCTACATTCAATATCTACCTGCTTGTACTTGTATTCGCACTAGTAGAACATCTTAATGTCTAAAATCCTATGAAATATTTAATTTTATTCGATGGAGTGCAAATATCTCAAAAACGGTTGCTTTATTCCTGCTTTACTCCATGCAAACTGATCACAAATGATGCAAGATATTCACTGCAACGATAAAAATCAAACTATTCCATGTAAAATAAGAAAGTTGATTTTGAAAGTGATATAGAGCTGAATTCTTTTCCCTTAAATAAATCACAATTGCCCATGAGCAACTTCCCCTGCAATTTTTACAATCATATTCCTCCTAGAAGTACGAAATATTAAACGAATATATAATAATGAGCCAGTTCAGTGGGCCACCTGTATACTACTAGTCTAAGTACTAAGGAGATAAACAAAATGTGTACCACAAACATAATAAAGAGTAAAAATAAATACCCTACATGTACACACGTGGCCACATAAAAGTTTCCGACCGACAAGCAAGTTTTTAGAAGTTTTTACAGTGTACGAGAGTGTTTATACTAGTTGGCATTTTTTTTATTGAAGTATGCTATTAAAACAAAAATACATATAGTTAAACTACATTTCCCCAAAAGCACATTGATGCATGAACAAAAAAAGAAATACCTAACTCCCTCAGCTAAAATATTAAAACTAAAGAAATATAAGTAGTAAAAACTGTGTTATGTAGAGATCAACATTCATCTTTTAGTAGAGTTAACTAGCTGGCCGGACCATATTCCCTGCCAACACAGTAGATCCTCGATCGGTTATCACCATACCAAGCCAATCCG
>JARFOC010087781.1:0-13900 GCA_031763485.1 Osmoderma eremita | reverse complement strand
TGAACTTTATAAAGTCAAAATATAGATGTTCCCTCTCTGATAAGTCACTTACTCAGTTGCTTCGTTTATCAACAACAGCGGCCCTTGGGGCACTTGCAGTTGGACAGGCCTGGTATAAAACTACGTCTACATTGACTTCACAAACTCTGTCAATATTGGTCTAGTGAAATTCTAAAGGGCTTGGTTACGCTTGTATGTATACTCGGTAAGGGTTAGTTTTAGGCCAAAACCTGCCATGATATTGCCAATTGATTGTGATTCGTAAAACATGATCATAAAATTTGCATTAAAATTTCGGCAAATAACATTAATTTCTTTTTTATTAAATGAGAAATCAAGTAAACGTGATAAGTGTGTAATAAATTGGCCAATGTTCGACAGAGGCTGTCTGTAGAGACCGAAATCTAAGTAATATTTTGGGTTAAAATAAAAGCGGGAACCGCAAATTTCGAAAACCATTTCATGTACGACATTCTCAAGATTAATTTTGCTACTATTCAACCAATCTTTTGTATATATATACAGACTCCCATGTAAATCCCATGTAAACGATGCATTCTATAAAATTCATTTACTAATGCCCTACATTGTAGGAGTCAAGTTTTACAACATACTCTTTATTCGTAAAGTAAAAATATGCAATGGGTTGATAAGATTTTAATGATCTAACTTGCTCATATATTATGTGTATAGCAGCAATGTGCAGCAATTACCAAATGAATGCCCTATTAAAAAATCATTTTTGAAAAACATATCTCATTTTCTCTAAATGAAATAATTTTATATGAAAATAGCACAGAAAATGGCGAAATATGATTGTATAAACTTAACTTCTTTTAAATTCATTTTATGATTAAGTGCAAGATAAAGATGCTTCATAGTATAAAATCCCTTTTCTCAAACCAATAAAAGAAATAAATACTTAACTCTTTTAAAAACAGAGGTACAAAGTAAAGAGACTTCTCCAGAAAATATCTTCTCTCAAACCAATAAAACAATAAATTCCTCTAAATGCAATATTTACTTCTAAAGCCATAGCGAACTATTTTCAGTAAAAAAATAAACTAAATAAATAATTTATTTTAAAAAATCTCCGAAACGATTTCCGGCGTGAAAAGAGTAATGTCCTAATGTATACATAAATTCTGTATTAACTCTTGAAAGAACTATAGGTGGAATGCTTCTCATGTATTGAATAATCTTAGTAGGTAGCACATCGATATTACGGGATTTTATTTTAGGAAATTCAGAAACAAGAGACTTAACGCTACTCCATAAAAAGTAATCTTTCGGATCAGGTGACCTAGGCGGCCATTCGAGAACTGCTCCCTCCGACCAGGATTGATTCTTATCACCTGCGCGGACCAACAGAGCGCCGAATGGCTGGTAAGTGCTGTTAGCAACCTTATCAAACCATGGTAAGGCGCCGTCCTTGGGTAGGATATACCCAGGCCACACATATGCACAGCATATATTGCAGATGATAAGAACAAAAAACTTACTCCGGATGTGGTCTGAGGAACATGAAACATTCACTTCCCACCTCTGAGTGCGTAGGACTGCATAGAGAGAAATTCGGGCCGGGCCAGACCTGACCTTCTCAATTGATGAAGTATCGCTAGAAGCACTGAAAAGGGAAGCACTGTGCTAATTCCTCACCTGGTTAGACTGCTTGGAACTATATACCAACGAGTTGGACGGAGGTCAGGGTGGTGTACATTCCCAAAGCGGGAAAGTCTACACCATCCCCCAAGACTTTTGGTCCAATTAGCCTGATGTCTTTTCAACTGAAAACGCTAGAAAAGGTGATAGAGAATCATATCCGAGGAGATATTCTCCCAGATAGGCCTCTTCACACACACCAGTATGCATATCAAGCGGGTAAATCCACTGATCTTGCATTAAAAAACTTGGTCTCTATGATAACAGAATCGTTGGATTCCATGGAAATGGCTATGGCAACATTTGTGGATATAGAGGGAGCATTTAAAAATGCAATCCCCTCATCCCTATACAGAGCGGTTACAGCACGTGGTGTAGACCCGATCGTAGCAGGCTGGATTGCCTCTATGCTTGCAAATAGGCTTGTAATAACAACTCTGAATGGGGAGATGGTCAAGTTTCGGCCGGGCGGGGGGTGTCCGCAGGGACGGATTTTATCCCCATTGCTATGGTCACTCCTCGTTGACGACCTTTTGGCCATCATTGCAGCACTTGGAGCCGCGGTGCAGGCCATGCGGATGACATTGTCATTCTATTAAGGGGGAGAGAGAAATCTCCACTGCCCTCCAACAGGTAATTTATGCCATTTGTACTAGGTGCAGCGGGGAAAACCTATGCATCAATCCACACAAAACTACGATAATACCGTTCACCAGGAAGAGGAGAGTGGAAAAATTACAACCACCTACCATTCAAGGTGTGAAATTAGAATTTGCAGATAATGCAAAATATCTAGGCGTGATATTTGATAAGACCTTAAACTGGAATCCGCACCTGTAAAAGGTATACCAAAAGACAAGACTGTATGTATGGTCTTGTCGCAGGGTATGTGAAAGGTCTTGAGGACTATCTCCAAAACTGGTTCTATGTGGCCTAATACGCCCGACCATCACTTATGGGGCAATAGCTTGGTGGCGAAAAGCGTAACAAGCTATTGCCACAGCAAAACTCACATCCATACAAAGGCTGGCGAGCACGGCAATTACGGGAGCAATTTCCTCCATCCCGTCTTTGGCATTGGAAGTTCTTCTGGATCTCCCGCCTCTACATATTGTTTTGGAGAGGGAAGCTAGATTAACTACATTTCGCCTCTGGCATATAGCGAATCAATTGCCGCGCACTCATGTGTTTTTGGCAAATAGGCTGCTAGATACGGTCATCTCCGACGACATGCTGGGAATGCCAACTGACCTGATGTGCGCACGTCACATGATCGATACATTCTTCACTACCTCCTATCCAAGCAGAGAGGAATGGAACTGTAATTAAACCAAACTGACGCAAGCAGACACCTGCTGGTTTACGGATGGATCGACAGCAGGGCGTCGGCGCAGGAATATTCTGCAGTAACCCGAGAGTTGAAAAACACTACAACCTCGAGTAATACGCAACAATCATTCAGGCCTAAATCTACGCCATTGAGATGTGCACAAGAGAGATTTTGAACAAAAACCTCAAGCACAAATCAATAAAAATGTTCAGTGACGGTCAGGCTGTATTGAAAGCATTGGAGGCGCACAAATGCCGTTGTAAACTGATCCGGAACTGTAAAATTATGTTGAATATAATAGGGGCGTCCAACAAACTAACAATAATCTGGATCCCGGATCACTCCCTCTTTCAGGGTAATGAGGTAGCCGACACCCTTGCAAAAGAGAATGCTGCGGGGTGCTTCCGGGGTTCAGAACCGGTAATTGGCATATCAATTTCGATAGCCAAACAAGAAATTTGCTTTTGGCTGAAACAGAAAGTACTCAAATTTTGGAGCAGTTCTCCTGGTTTGGTACATGCGAAGGAGTGCATTTCACCCAATCATGTCAAAACCGGAGAATTACTAAAACTTGATCGTAAAAGGATCAAAATAATTACTTCTGTGTTTACAGGTTACTGCAGACTCAGAAAACACCTACACAGAATCGGGTTATCGGAAGAAACCGAATGCCGCTTGTGCATGGAGGACGAAGAAACAGTAGAGCACGTTATGTGCCACTGTCCTGCGGCTCCCCGCATCAGGTACTCCATCTTTGGAAAGGACATTACTTCCCTAACTGACCTGAAAAATTCCTCATTGAACAAGAGTCTGAGCTACCTCAAGGGCCTGGACTTGTTTTATGAACTCTAGGATGCCATCCGCTCTACAATAGGACTAGTGGCCGAGGTAGAAGGCGCGATCGACGACCCAGGCGGATGACATCACTTCACCAAGGAAGTACCAAGTAAGTAGGCGGCCAACAAATAGTTGTCCAACCAGTTATTAATCTACCATCAAAAATATGCGGCAAATACTCCTGTAGAATAACAGTGTTATCAGCAGGGCATCCATCCCCCTGAGGGGGATAATAGGCTGTAGGGGATATCATTAATTTTTATGTATTTGTACCTAATTTTTTTTTTATAAGAATTGAATATTTGTTTCTTTTATTGGTTTAAGAATATGTACTGCATAATACTATGAAGCATATTTACTTTGCACCTACTCATACAAAGAGTTTTCTAAGTTTATACAATCACATTTCAGCATTTTCTGTCTATTAAATTAACATTTTCATTTAGGGAAAATGTGACGTTCCTTACAAACGATTGTTTTGAATAACGCATTAATCTAGTAACTACTGCTGTCTTGTAAAAAAAGAACAGTAGATTGCACCTAAATTAATCCATTGGT
The DNA here is from genome assembly GCA_031763485.1 of Osmoderma eremita. Lineage (NCBI taxonomy): Eukaryota > Metazoa > Arthropoda > Insecta > Coleoptera > Scarabaeidae > Osmoderma > Osmoderma eremita. Next base: position 9,513 of record JARFOC010087781.1, on the reverse strand, counting down.
TTAATATAGTATATTTGACAATTCCAACATCATATTCCTATTCAGTAAATTCTAGGTTCTTGTATTTAACAGGTATTGTTGTTAGCAACACATTACAGCGAAAGAAATTTTTGTTGGGTTGGAACAGACGACTCTACGTAGCAAGGATAATACCAACACGATACTCGTATCTTACAAGCAATGATTTTTCTATTCACTATTTTAAACAAGAGGTTTGACTTGTAATGGTATCTTGTAAAGTCTATTGCAGTAGTATATACCACCGTTCCCACCAGAACTGTAGTTAAAACATCTTGTCCCAAAATATGCTATAGTTATTAACTAGAATACGACAAAAACTAATATATGTAGTATAACTTAAGAAACGTAAAATTGTGGTAGTTGCATCGACACGAATGTAATTTTGGAAATGTCGTTCGAAATAGTCTTTCGTTTCGATTCATTCATCATTTTATTTTTCGTACAACTGAAACGTGTTACTAGCAATAGTGTATATCAAACCTAAAAAAGGGAACATTGTCGAGGTTTGTGGGATACAAATATGATGTTGGAGGAGTTGTGGCCATTATAAATGGTCGTCCTTATCAAATCAAATTTTTTTCTACATACAAATAAATGTGGAATATGTATGTGATGTAGGAATTGTGGTTGCTGTCTTCCGATTCGATTCTTATTTTTTCTACGAACGCCTACAATGTGTTCGTAGCGATAAAATGTAAGAAACATAAAAAACGAGTGTGATATTGGAGAAATTATCGTTGATGCAAAGTGTCCTCCGCATTGATTCATAACCTTTTTTTTTCAAACGAATAAAATCTGCTCCTAACAATTATGTCCTTCAGATCTACAACAAACTAAATTGTTATACAAATATTATATCGGAACTGTCGTTGCAGCAAGGAGTCGTCCGATTCGATCCACGAAAGAATATTTAAAAATTTCGCTTAATATTTCAGGTGACGTCGACTATGATGTTACCAGTTTTAAAAAAAATATGATCGTCTCCATCTTCTATAAACTATTAAATTTCATTAACTCCACCCTTAAAGCCTGATCTTTCATAGATTTACTAATAATAAATAACTTTCATCAATTCACAATATTAGTTTTGAGTCAAAACACGTACAAACGGAAACAGGTGAAAACTATAGAGATTAAAATCGTATTAATATCTGAAATTAAGGTAAATCGATTACGATTCGCATATATCATAAAGAATTTTAAATGTATTTTATATGGACAGTTTAAATCTAAAATATATAATTGTATTTGAAATGTATACACATTCGGCATGTTTGCGAATGTACTGTTTATGCAAGGAATTCTCTGTACATAATTATTTCCTGGTCACATCAAATACGGGTAAGTTTGTTGACATTCTGCGATCAATCCATCAAATCCCTTGTTAATCACAGATTACTGTATAATACAGCTAGGAATACTGCACTTTTGTACTTTTTGTGCCGATATCTGGTGACCTTAAATTATTGTTTTGATAATATATTCAACAGGAAATTTCAAATTTATCTGGAATATAGCGACTTTTCAATCATTTTAAAATTACCGAGAAGGTAAAACAATAATCGTAATCTCATCAAATGTGTAATAATGTTTGTTAACTGAGGGGAAATGCAGTTTATTATATGAAAAAGAAATATTAGGCTGATCTGTAAACCATCAGTAAAATGCTTCGCATAAATTTCGATCTCACATGTGTATCTGTGCGATACAGTCATCTGTTTCCTAAGGCGCAGTGCACACTGGAGCGATGCGATAGGCGATACGAGAGGTGATACGATAACCAACGCGATCTTGATTCGACACCGATCACTGTTTGGATGTAAACTTTATGAAAGCAACTAATCCAATGCACACTAGGGCAATCTCGATACTACACCGATAGCTATCGGAGTCGCATCGGCAAGAAGGCCGGTCGCTCCAGGTATAGTATCGTACGACACGTCCGATAGGAACCATGTCAGGTCAACAAGTTTCGTTTGTGAAATTGGTCGAGCAGTATCCGTGCTTATGGAATTATACGTTAAAAACTTATTCTAGAACAGATATAACAGATGTTGCATGGAAGAAAGTAACAGAAAAGCGTAAGGCCACGGGTAAGAAAAACTATGTTAATTTTTATTTATATATTTTAAACTTGTTTATTTGATTTTACATTAATTTATGGTAAAATCTATGCACAACATAAATGTATTGGTTGGATAACTATGTAAATTTAAAATTTAGGTATGTTTATTTCCCTAGGTCTAAGTAAAAACTTCGTTGTAAAAAATGGGTTTTTGTTGGCGTTTTTATAGCAAACCTACATATTGCCATTGTATAGGAATTGCTCCTGCTGGTTTTAGAAAATAATTCCCAAGGGTAATTGAGCAGCTTGGGCCTGCGTTGTTGACACCTGTAGAATACTACCATCAGGAATTGCTAGCAGAGTGAGTGAGGGAACAAAATTTGTAGGTTCTTGATATTTACCCTCCCGAAGGCGAATAAAATTGTGCAGTACACGTGCTACCTTCACTACTGCAATAACACACCTTTTGTCACAAGCCATTGGTACCTCAAACACGCGGAATTTTGGAACTAACATACCAAATGCGCATTCAACAATTTTTCGGCCTCTGGAGAGACGATAGTTGAAATTTTTTTATGCATCATTTAACACTTTCTTTGGGAAAGGCCGTAGTAGGTTAGGTAATAAAGGAATGGCTTCATCACCAACACAGTAGTAAGGAAAAGATTCTTGATCAATATTTCCAGGTAGACAAGTAGGGTTTGGAACATTCAGTCTACCTTCTTTCAGTCGCTTTCCAATTGACGAATGACGAAATACAGAGTCATCACTATTTCTTCCTATGTCCCCAACGTCAATGAGAATAAAAAACCATCTGCATCAGCCATAGGCATGAGTACGACCAAAAAAAGATCTTGGTAATTTATATTTCTCGAACCTGTGTTCTTGAAGCACTTTACGCGGATATGTTTTCCATCGATAGAACCAATACAATTGGGCAGATTCCACAATTTAAGATAGCGCTGAGCTTTTTCTTGCCAAATTCCTTCATCTGATAAGGGCATATAAAATGGTTGCAAAATTTCCCAAATCGCTTTACACATTGAGCGTATGATTTGGCCAACAGTAGATTTACCTCTGTAGAATTGCTGTGCCAGATCAACAAAGCTGCTTCCTGTAGCCAGACACCTGAAATCCGGAAAAAAATTGTATATTGCCAAAAATAATGTTCAACTTGATTTGATTGATGATGTTTTAAAAAACTTATTTTTTAGGTAGTTATCTGAGCTACATAGTTTATATTTTCCCCCAAGTAACTCCTCCCGCCCCTCCAAATCAGCACTGGCGTTTATGGCATTTATGGCAACCCCCCCCCCCCCCGCCAATGCATACATTGCACACCGTCAACGTCTTTTACTAGTTTACACCACAAGATCTCGGATCCAACAAACGGGGTTTTACAGCCTATTATTGAACGGCATAACATTTTTGTGTTTTACATTTTTGACGCTCCTTAAAGTTGCCAAGGTGGCAACTTTAAGGAGCAGGGTGCGCTATACCCCATTTAGCCCTTGTGTAAATACGGCCATTTCTATGTGCTATTCACTCTTAAGAAATAAATAAATAAATGCCAGGGTCTGAACTTTAATTTGCTGTACAACCCACCTTTACTGGAAAAATCTGTTTAAAAATTAATGTATATATGTAATTTACTTATGTACTTATGATAGAATGTTTTCAGATCAAAGTTGCCGTGATAGGTGGAAAAATATTCACACTGCTTTCGGGAGGTCGCTGAAGCTACCAAAATCTGGGCAGGAGGAAAACCAAAAAAACCCTACTATTTGGCGAGTCAATTGAATTTTCTCCGGCCATACATGAAGGGAGCTTCAACATCTGGTAACGTGTCGTCAGAAGAAGAAATTGATCATGGCACACAAGATATGGATGATACATAATTAGAAGTTACCATGGCCACACAAATTTCAGAGCGAGGCTCGCCGGAGGTTAATAGAAGTCAAACTCCACAGGTAGCATCACCAGATGAGGTTCCTCTCGATGACGAAACTGAGATATGCCAGGGTCCAACGCCTCGCAAGGAACGAAAAATAATATCTCAGCAAACCGATGTTAACAAGGCATTCATCGAGTAGATTGGCAAGAGGAAAAATAAAGCACGAACACCGAATAAACTGGAACAAGAAGATGGCGACTGGCTGTTTTTCCTCTCCATCCTTCAGAATTATAAGAAACTTGATGACAGACGTATAAGAGGTCTAAAAATTAAATTTGCAACTCTTCTTAATGAGGAATTGGAAAACGCTGAGGTAGAAACCTCAAGTACTCCCTGTTCATGGTCTTCATCAGCGAGATCTTATTCTACGTTTCCCCCTCAACACGGTAAAGTCCCTGCATCGTCTCCGCGCCAACAAGATAATGAAATCCAAACACACATCAATTTGTAATGAAATGTAAACTACCTACATAAAATAACAACAAGCGCTGAGTGACAAGCTTGTTTTGGTGTTTCAATAAAACTTAAAATAAACTTTGCGTTTTCATAAAGAAATAAAACTCCATTCTCATGTATAAAAACTAATTCACATCATTTAATGAATCTATTAAAATGCAAAAATTGAACTTACCTTAATGTAATAAGTAGTCTCTCAGCAGGTGAAATAGCAAGTCAAAAGTTTGTATTCTCTTACTCCAATTTTCTTGATATCAGTCTCAGTAAAACATAGTAACTGTCTGAACTCATTCTGTAGAACTCTCTAAATTTCTGTTGATGTTGAGAAAGTGGTGGCTTGCTTATCGTATCTGCTATCGTATTGCTCCAGCGGGCACTGATGTGTTGCGCGGATTAAAGTCGTATCGGTTGATAAAAAATTGCTCACATTGCGTCGCTCCAGTGTGCACTGCGCCCAATACGCGGAGCAGCACCGACAACCCTACCAATGTTTGACTTCATACACGTCACGCCGTCCAAGTGATGAGTATAATAGCCGAAAGTACCAATTGGACATACTCATAATTAATAGTCGTTTTCTAGGGAAGTAGAAGCGGATTTTATCAAGATTATAATATAATCTGTGCTAAATGAGCCCGTGGATAGCTATGGGTGCGAACTGAATCTAAGTATATAGGTGGTAGTCACAAGACTTTCGATAAAACTAAATATTATAAAAAATCACCGACAATATTTCAGCACTAATATCAATTATAACGATTACACATACTAGTGGAATTATATGCCAGTTATATTTCAATTTATATTTTAATTTATATTTTAATTTATATTTCAATTTATATAATTACAGTAAATTGTTGTTAATTTATATATACATACTTACGCCAATTTTGTACTGTAGTATTTAACATTTAATTGAGGATAAATACTAAATCTATATTAGAACTGACCAGGATTTCTATTTTTACTAAAAGATATTGGTCTATGTTCCCAATCTTTATTAACGCGATATAAATGTCGGAAGACTCTCTCCGAGATTTTATTTTAGCTTGCATGTGACAATATATAAAACATGAAACATAAACAGCAATATTATGACAGATCGGATGGTAAAATTAACACACATCTTTACTGTAATTGACGCGATTCCATTCACATACATTGAAATAATGTTTAAAAAATATAATTTTATTTAACATCCAATACAATCCATTGTTGTTTTATGCTCCATAGCACAATCAATGTTACTTACCTTATATTGAATTTCATACTGTACTGGAGGATACACTCCGTCATAATCCAAGTCTATATCAATACCTACGTCACGATGTCCCACTCTTTTTAAAACGGGAGCGTTTTTTAGAATAGGTAGTATAGCTGTAAGTTGAATTAAACTAGACACTTAAAAATTATTACTTAAATTAAACATATGTGTTTAAGCTTATAGGTTCGAGCATAGAAAGTGTCCACGATTTTGTTTTCTCAAGTTAAACACATGTTAGTTAGAGTCCATTGGAACAAAAATCTTCACTTATTTCAAATAAATCATATATTAAAATTTAATAAACAGTAATAATGTGTTAACGTTGAACATATATATATTGTTTCTTTCGAGATTAGGATGGTTTTAAATAAAGAATTATTGATGTAAGTGATTAAACGGCGTATACTTTTATGATTCAAATCAGTTCAATTAATTTTGGGTATGTTAGCCCTATACAAAGAAATACAAATTGCTGTTTTTTTTAAGATTTAAAGAAAATATCCAAATCAATTTCGAGAAGCACACAAATGAAATAACTGTCACATACTCGTATTATTTCTCATAAATATAGATAAAGTAAACAGAATAGTAGTATATGTATATGTGGTCCTACATCGTTTGCGTATTATCCAGATATTAAGGATATTCAAACTGCATTTAAGAGGGAAAGAGTAAACGGCAAAGGAACAGTAAAAATAAAAAATTAAAATACTCTTACCACCTGATGAGTGAAGAACTCCAGATACGTATTTCGGCAACTAACTTGCCATTCTCAGCAGAATCTACAAGGGAAAATAATGTTAGACGTAGCACTCTGGGATATATGCACCACGCAGAACACCAGTTGAATAACACTGTTATTCAACAGTGTTATTCTGCCGAGGATGGCGACTTAGTTGCCGAAATACGTATCTGGAGTTCTTCACTCATCAAGGTGGTGAGGATATTTTTAATATTAAACCGTGTTTTCAATACAGCTAAAACAAATGACTCTTATCGGAGTTCAAATATAAATATTCACCTTTCGTACATGCAGGTGCTTCATAATTTTCTGCACACCCAGGTGATCCACATGATCCGTCAACGACATTACACTTATTATTATTTCGACAGTTCCCACATGAGTTTCTGCAATTGTGCCCATATGTTCTCCTTGAACACTCTGTAAAGTATACATTTGTATATTCTTGCCTATCCGCAATAGTAAAGACTCACCTTTCTCACAGTTTTCACCGTGATAACCAGCCGCGCAGAAACACTTTGTCCAATTCCCGGTTACTTGACATATTTTTGAGGATCCACATGTATTGGAGCCAAATATGGACTCACAAGGCATGCAGTTTTTTCCAATCTCATTAGTGGCACAATTCGAATCTAATGACACACTTAGTATAAAATTTTCACATATTCGTGTAAATGATGTACATCAAACTACTTATAGTAATTAAAGAGAAATTTTAATAATGTCGATTGGCAATAGAATAGGTACTATGTTTGAATATTATGGAAATTGTATCTAACCTCCAGTGGACTCTGGTAATGTATTTAAAATGTCTGTGCTAATCCTTTTTTCCGGGTACATTAGTGCAGAACAATTTCCTTCAGCATCCCCTACTATCCGTTGTATGACTGGAATAAAATTATTTATTATATATCTAAAAACAACCGAAATTTTATGCAATTCTTGTATGCGCAAAAGTTTGCGATGTTGAATTGAAGTTGATTTTTTTTAAATCCTATAAAGAAATTACGCAAATTCATTAAAATAACAAAAGTAAATTTGAGCATCTAAGAGAAAGTGATTTATTATTGCTTATTTCGACACAAGAAATCCCGGTTAGCTGGCTGGTATATTTCTTATAAGATATACCAGTTCCCTAGTTTAGATCATCGAGTAACGTAAATCCTCGCATTCCATTTTGATTTATGTCATATTTACGAAAAATTAGTTAAAGAATTTTAAAGACCGGAAGAAGGCAAGTACTGATAGATTAAGACAGATATGTAGATACATGAAAACTGGAGAATCATCGGTAGAGGAGTAATTTTCAATATCAACAAAAAAGAAGCAATTACTTGATTCTAGGAAAGAGACTTCTATTTTGCCGACAACACAAGAATATAATTGGAGGAATAAAAAAAATTAAATAAAAATTCATAATACTTTTCTTGATGATACCTTACCACTATCTAAACGTATAAAGGAACGCCACAATTAGCGAATATACTGAACCGTATTTACTATAAAAGTAACAATTTACTAATTTACTAGGTACATTCATGGCGCAAGATTGTTTCTCTTACCTGCATCACCACAGCTGCGTATAGTTTCATCTATGTACCAAAACGAATTATTATTTTTCAAATCCCCCAATCTTTCTGTCTTCACATCAATATACGCATAATTCATAACTTTGTCCACTTTTAATACTAATTCTTTCCACTTCCCTGTCTAAAAAAGAGAAACAATGCCTAACATGTTTTCATGTGAAAAATATCTTTACTTACACCATATACTCTTTCATCTACGAAAGTAGACTGCGAACTATTGATTAATTTAACGTTAAAAACACAACCTTCGCATGTTTTTATGTACATAGCTAAACATGTAAACGGTGTTAGTGTTCTAATACGTATCCGGGTAATTGATTTTGCGGATCTGGTTAATAATGGATTAGCTGTAAAATGATATAATGATTTAAGTAATAATTAACTAAATATAGTAGCAAAATTTGATTAAGAAAATAGTTTCAACCTGGCCTTTGTAACCAAAGGAATGATGCGATGATATACTTAATGTTGATATCTTAACTTTTAGCGTGTCTGCTAATCTACAATACCATATTAATGGTTAAGTTTAGCTAAGCTAGATATAAAAATATCTGGTAAAATTTTCTCTAAATACGTTCATCGGTTTTTCCTGTATAATAAAACTCATTTTGCATTCCTACAGAGCTGACAAACAACAACATACACACTTAAGTCACTTGTGATCTGCTGGGATAGCGCAGTGGTAAGAAATCTGTGGAGGATGTCGATGGTTCGAATCTCCATTGCGGCAATTGATTTCTAAAAGATCGGTTGCAGCAAGAGTGGTCGGTACCTCCAAGGTACCCATGTGTTGAGGATAAATCAACACTGCTGCCCTCTTACGGCGAGGAGTGGCAGTAACAAGCCCCACACTTCACACACACACACTTACACTAACCTAATGTAGAGTGATACCACAGGCATCAAAGCCGCAGTGTTAAGCCTCTGCATTAGGATACAAATAACAAACAACAACAACAAAGTCACTTGTGTGAGATAAACTAGTTATACTTTCATTGCTACATAATAGACAGACTGTTGTTTAATGTATCGTATTTTAAACCGTGGACAATAACTTTTGTATAAAGATGGGTAATATTTAAGATATTACTTTTTGTAACTTTTCAGTAAAAACTTGTATAAATTATACATGTATTTTGCTTTATTCGCCCTTCCTAAATCACCTTTATTTCAGGAATACAGGAGCGTGTTGGACTGGATTCTGTATCGTCTAGAGATTATCTGTGTTATCTAGGTTCACCCACTAAGAGTTTCCTGGATTTAAGTCAAATGTGTGTATGATGAGTTTTCAATGGCAGTTGGCAAACGGCAATAGTAATAGTATATCCCAAGGTTTTTGAAGCGCATTTGTATAAATTTTCGATGTGTGGCACAAAACTCAAAGTAGAATCATATAACACGCCTAGATCCCATATTAACGTT
>JARFOC010087771.1:0-13902 GCA_031763485.1 Osmoderma eremita | reverse complement strand
TGGCAACTTAGTTGCCGAAATACGTATCCAGGAGTTCTTCACTCATCGAGGTGGTAAGGGTATATTTTTTATTTTTTACTATTTTAAGCCACCGTATCCTATTTTGTATTTTACATATAGGTACAGAGAAAAATACAATTTTTGAGGTTTTAAAATTAGTTTGTTATTAGTTATCCGCTTATTTTCAAGTTTTTATTTACCTAGCCAGTAGAGTACCTACTTATTACAACGATCTAAAAACCTGTTCCACTTTTTTAGATACGCTCTTTTGAAACACAATGCTTACTAAGAGTGTGAACGCACACTTATATGTGTTGTAAGCTCTTAACGAGTAAGCGAAAACGTGAACATCAATTCATTTCGTATAAAAATTATAACAGCTCAAAAATGCTTTGAATTCATCAAAGATGACACAGTGTCCCATACTTACCCGAGGATATAAATCTAGAACATCAATTTTAGTCTTATATTGATACTCTTTTCCGCCTTTCAATGGACAGCTAGCCTTCGTCACGCCATCAGCTTCAAAAATACTCGGGCAAGCGTTCGTATTGTCTACACCGATGAACGGAAAAGGAATGCCGACAATATTAGCATACACAAGATTTGTTATTCGTTTCGTGTCGTTATCTACAAAAGATTGACGTTAATTAATTGTTTCGAACATTCTTCGAGTTGGTTATGTAACCCAATTTAAACTTCATAATAACATCCAGGGAAGTCTTTTTCCTCAATCTGCATGGAGCTTTAGTGCATCTTGAAACGGAAATTTTATCGTCTATATCTTCTATTGCTCTTCCTATAACAGATATAGAACATAGAATTAGCACAATGTTAACACAACATAAATTTGAAGCAGTACACGTGTTTCGGCCACGGATCACTCTGTATATTGTAATTTATTTTATGTTTTCTTATTGCTAGTATTAGTTTGTGTTTAAATTGTCGTAAATAGGATGTACCTATTTACGATTTCATTTGAAGTTTAGCCGCAAGGATATTCCTCATAGTTAGTTAGATAAATTTCGGTTTATTGGGGTGACTCGAATTAGGTAGAACGCAGTATTGGCGGCAATATACTTTAATCCGTTCGTAAGTCATTCCTCGAATATACCTTCGGTTTAAGGCATAACTATTAGAAAATAGGTGTGTGTATTTAGCACGTAGGCATTGTAAAATTATGTCACATTCAACCAATAGGAGGTTGCAACCCCTCCCTTCTTGTAAAGATCAAAGCTTTCGTCAGGCAACGTATACTTTTAAATAGTCAGTTAAAAACTCAACACAAAGCCAAGTAATTGAAAAGTAGGAACGTGTGAATAAACAGTGATATAGTGTTGAACTCAATTCTTTTATTAAAATCATTCTAAGTACCTGATCAGAGAAACAAAAGTTGACCTTTTACTATACTAGGGGCGCCTTATAATCAATCAATATTCAAGCAAACAGTGTACCTATAAAGTGTTGCCCGGTTTGTATTAGGAAAACGAAATCTTTCAATGGGGTTAGAAATTGATACCCGATTGCCTGTAGACGTATCGAATTTTTTAATACTTTAGGAGGAGTTTTCACCTCCGTGGACGGCTAGCAAGGGATTTTGTTAGTGGTTGCTGTATGTAGTATCGAAATGTGAATAATCTCTACGGGGTTAGAAATTGATACCCGATTGCCTGTAGACGTACCGAATTTTTTTATATCTTAGGGCGAGTTTTCACCCCTGTGGACGGCTAGCAAGGGATTTTGTTAGTGGTTTCTGTATGTAGTATCGAAATGTGAATAATCTCTATGGTGTTAGAGATTGATACCCGATTGTCTGTAGATGTACCTAATATTTTAGACTACTGCACGGGACGTACTTCTATGGATGTTCGGGTGTCTTCGGAAAATGGGCCGCTAACTTTGAGCCGCTAAGTTCACACCGGTATTATGCTTAGTCTTTAAGTTTCAATAATAGTTTCAAGTATTGAATCCTATTTAACCTTATTAATCCCAAACCCTGTCTCAATTTATTTTCGAAATCTATGTTAAATTTTAAATTCTAAATAAATTTGGTGTAAGAGTATTAAGTGTATTTATTCCTTCACCATTACAGTACGCAGACAGATCCGATTGGATTACTTAAATGAGGAAAGCAAAACACTATTCAAACCACATGAAGGGCGCAGTGAGATATTTCACCTAGAAAATGATGACTTAACATATACCAAAACGATTTCTCATGCAATAAAGGTATTAAATGACACACTTATCTGAACAAAGACAGTATCCCGAGGTCTAAAGAGAAGAAGTGATTTGTCGTAGACGACAAATGTTAGTAGAGATTCGAGAATTGGGGCCCAGTGCTCATGAAATGTTGGGTTGGCATCAAGAGTTCCTTTACCGCCTTATTTTCTCCGTGTTCGTCACCAGACTCATCTTTACTCAATGTCACATTTTCAAGCGGCTTTGATGCCGGAAATTCTGTACTGTGACTCACAGCAAATGGTACATTTTGGTACTGTGTGCTTTGTTTTCTAAGTGATTCCAGAAATTTGTGTCATACTCAAATAATAGTATGTTGAGTGATCCTTTGGTTTCCTCCGAATCATCGGAACAGCAAATGGCATGTAACTTGATTCTTTTAACCAGCCTGTCAGAAGTCTAACACATGTCAAACATCAGATCTGAGGGACTCATGTTTTATCCTAATCACATGCTTTACATTCGAAATAACGTTGGTAGCACTTCTTTACATTTTAAATCGCCGTTTTTGGGATTTCAGAGTAAATCCTCCACAAATATAACAAAAGGAATCAGCACTATTTACACAAGCACGAGGCATGCTTTTTTTCTGGATTATTAACACAACACAACCACCAGCACAATACTACGTGTTTGGGCATGACTCATTGCCAATCCTGCCATACCGCTATCATGTACATATTTCGACAGTGCTTTGAACAAAAAAATCTCGCAAACCCCTAAATCAGCTACTGCAGAAGAAACAATATTCAGCGATCTTAAGGAATTTTTGAGAAATACAGTCATAACTTACAAGTAAACTAAGTCCGATGGAAAAAAAAATTATTTAATTTTTGACTTAGTGTAGGACACCTATCATATTCCTTGTGATTAATGTGTTGCTGACCAGTATAATTAGCAAGAGCTACTCCAATAGTAAAAGTATGAAATACAAGGTTGGTCATATAATTCACTTTATATTTACAAAATAATACTATAAAGGGAGGAATAAGCGGAAACACACCAGTTGTTGACTATTGCTAGATTCTCTTGAAGTACACCACAGTCGGGCGTCGAGGTGATGTTATGAAATATTTTCAAGTCGAGGTATATGCTGGGACCTTGCATGTAATAGATATTAAAAGATCATTAATGCAAATATTAAATAATAACGTTCCTAAGTTTGACCCTTGCGAACCCCTGAGGTAGTTTTGAAACAATCTAAGAGGAAACCATTGTAGCACACATATGAGGGTCTGTTTTGCAGGTACGAAGACATTAAATTTACAATTATGTCCGAAAATCCAAAAGCAGATAATTTGGAGGTCAAGATGTTGTAATCGATGGTGTCAAATGCTTTCGCGGAATCGGTGTAAACTATATTAACTTGCTGTCTGTTATCTAAAGACTGACTCGCATACTGGGTAACTTCAACCAAGTGGACCTACCTGTCATGAAACCATGCTGACAAGGCGAAATGTGAGGCTTTGCGCAAGCATAGAGTTTTTGATAAAGCACTTGTTCAAACACTTTGGAACAAGTGGATAATATACTAACAGGACAGTAGTTATATATCTTATTTCTTTCACCGTGTTTGAAAATTGGCACTATCCGGCCCAATTTCCAGAGTTCAGGAAATGTACAGGTTCGTAGACTTAAATTAAATATATTAGTTAATGGTTTACTCAGCAGAAAAGCACAATCCTTAATAAAAAAGTTCGGAAGGCAATCGTGACCTGAAGAACCATCTGGCTCGATTTTCCTCAGCACATCCAATACCTCATCAGTCCTTGTAGATGTGATTTGCATGCAGTCCGATGTGAAATTGCTCACCGCAGATCTACTGGCTGATGCGTCGGGAGGATGAAAAACGCTCGAAAGAAAATCAGCAAAGGGCTACAATATCTGTAGGATTAGTAAACGTTCCGAGTTCCGACGCCATTTGGGCCGGGACTCTAGATTTACCCTGCTTATGACGAATAAATTACCAGGACTGTTTCGGGTCTTCCTTTACCAGATATTCAGTGTTACATATATACAATTTATAAGCGCGTTGAATCTCGTTCTTTACCACTTTACGCAATCTGGAAAACTCCTCATAGTACCCAGCTGATCGTTACCGCTTCCATTTTTGAAAGTAATACTCTTTAAGTTTAATAGACTTAATGATACATGGAACTTACCAGACCGGATATTTCCGAGATGATGCAGTCTTTTTCGGGACATATTTGTTTATAATAGAGAATATCTTCGAATAGAATGCTGTTACTGCCATATCGACGTTTTCACATGTATCCACGAACGACCAATCGATAATACCATTTCATTTTATAAGCTCATAAAATCGGCTTAAAAAAAGGTAAGTTTTATTTGCGTTATAAGGTTACGCTTTGGTTACTATATTAAACGCAGGTAAATGTAATAGGTCTTTAAAAAAAACAAACGTTACATTAGAACCCCTCGAATCTAATACTGAGAAAAGTCTAGTCTCAGTAGTCATTGTGAAGTAGAAATGGATTTTAGTAGAGAAGAATGCCTAAAAAATAGTCTCATAGAGGAGAACATTTGAATGATGAAGAGAAGCAGTCGATGTACAAATTATGCGCAAAATACAATGATATTTCATTAAAAAAACATGTTTTATCTACCACTAAAACAATAACATATTCAATTCATTTAACAAATGATACGCCTACACGTGGTAAAACGCACAGATATTCATAAGTACATAAAGATGGGATATTAAATCGCATGTGGAAAATGTTGGAGGGAATAAAAAAGCCTTCCACGTCATCATGGTCAAGTCCGCTTTGGATTGTTCCGAGGCAGATAGACACTTCGGCAACAACGAAATGGAGAGTCGCAATCGATTACCCAAAGCTCAATAATGCCACAGTGGGAGGAGCGGACCCAGTTCCTCATATCGCTGAAATCTTAGACCAATTACGTAGGTGCAAATATTTTACTACTCTGGATTTGGATTCGGGCTTCCAACAAATTGAAATGGGCACAAATAATGCAGAAAAGACGGCCTTCTCAACACCACATGGGCACTACGAGTTTCCACGTGTGCCTCCCGGTCTGAAGAATGCTCCTGCTACATTTCAACGGCTAATGGATGAGTCAATGGAACTTGACTTGAAACAAGGCATGAAATGTTTTGTGTACTTAGATGACGTAGTAATTTATGCATCCAGCATAGAAGAACATTCTTGAGTCATCAGGGAATTCCCAGTTCCTACAAGTACCAAGAAAGCAAAGTCCTTTCTGGAATTGGGAGGCTGATACAGGAAATTGATCAAGGATTTTGCTCACAAAACTGAATCTCTTACAATTCTGCTGAACAAGGATGCAAAATTTGTCTGGGTGAAAGAACAACAACAATCTTTTAAGAATTTACACGAAGAATTGGTGAACGAACTAATTCTACAGTACCCTGACTTCACATGAGAATTTATTATTACCACTAATTCCAGTCATTATGCGAGCGATGCGGTACTAAGTCAAGGAGATATCGGTAAGGATCTTCCTATCGCATGTGCAAGTAGGACCCTAGACAAACAAAATATATCATAGGTAGATTCACAAGCCGCCGTAAAAAACAAGTGAGCTTTTGCTGTAAGACCACATGCTTTCTGATAATATATCTCAAACATCTTAGTTAAACCGTTGGACTCATTCAGTTCAAAGAATCAATAAGGGAAGATTTTCCAATTGTGAATTTAATTTTTAAATTTAATTCGCCTTTAAAGGCACGCTCATTCAACCACGCTTTAGTGTTTTTGTGAATTTGTAGTTGCATTCAAGTGCAATCCCTATATATAGATAATTTGGAGAACATTGGTGTCGGCTTCAGTTTTAAAATATTGCGAAAGATAGTGTGGTTAGAAGATTCTTCAGAAAAGCATACCTTAATTAGTATACATCGGTTGCAAAGGGAAGCATCAAATTTTCGAATTGTGGACACCTTACACGAAGTGTCCTGTTCCTAACGAAGAGCAGATACCGTTTATAGGTACATCCATAGCAATTTGTTCGTTGCTAGTATCGTTCGCAACTTCAGCATAACTAAAAATTATAATATCTCACGGTCCGATATCTTTCGCTCGGTATGAGGAAGGGGAATAATCATTGATGGTGATTGTGAGAACAACTGCTTTAGATTGTTATATCCTCCTGTAGCGATACTATTACAGACTTCAAACTATTAAGATCATTGCCGATTTGAAGACAGTTCTTAGAACAATTCCTAATGTTAGTAAATATGCAATGTACGATTAATATTGTTACAAGAAAACAGGGACACTCACTTCATGCTAGTGGTGCCCGTCATAGCAACTTAAAAAAACCGACAGAAACAACAACAAGAAGAAAACAACAGTAGGTACTTATTGGCAAACGTTAAGTACAAGAAATGCAGATCAAGAAAAGAGGAAAAAAGTGTAGCAGAAAAAGCAACTGCAGCAATAACACATTACCACGGAATTTCAAAACAATACATCAACATAAAGGCACTAGAACTGAATTTTAAAAAACAAGGTAATATAAACTTTCTAATGATGTAAATTACAAGTTTAATAATAAACTATGTACTTTAGAAATAAGGGCGTAAACACAGTGCCAAAGCATATGTATGCACTGTAAGCGTAGAAGTGTGCAATACTTGGTCAGAATGATGCAGATCATTACGATAACGCCATAAATTCAGTAAATAAGAAATGAAAAATAGTTTGTCGAATCACTTAAACAACAAGTTAATGTTGTGAAAACCGCTATCTCAAACTTATAATATTAAGTAGTGATCTCGAAACAAATAGGAGAACCTCTAAAAATATGAACAATCACGTAACCTAACAATAAAGCAAACTATTGATGAACATTTAGCTTTATTAACTTTAATTGTAACTGAAGTACAACACGAAACATCGTTAATTACGAATAAAAATAATCTGTTTTTAAGCGTTATGGAATTACAAAGAAAACACCATTTGTGTATTGCTAAATTTGTTTCCTTACCTTTTACGAATAAAATTTGACAGTACAAATAAAGTAATGGACGTTATTCTCATTAAATGTTTTGTCGCCCATAATGGAAGTCTATAATGTAAGTTAAAGTTAAGTATGACTCTACAGACTGGCAGATGCTTTTCAGAATTGGAAGTAGATAGGAAACAATTGAAAAGATAAACATTTTAGTAAAATTTTTAGACCATAGTCTGAGCCCATCATTACTATACAAACTTGTACTAACAGAAGTAATCAAGACCCTTTTCCTAGCTCTCGAAGTCAAAGCAATAACCACTGGCACATTACCAACCTAACTTTCGCAAAATTTCTCAGGTGAATATATTTACATATCTCTCAGAATCGGAATCTTCGGAATTTAATCATGAAGCAATGAAAGAGAGAATCTCCAAACTACAAAAAGCCTAGAGATTTACTTTGGGCGTCCAGAGCAACTGGCTAGTTGTCATCACAAGAGTCCAAAGAGAATATCCATTCAAAAAATTGATACTGGATGTGTTTGCTTTGTAATAATACTAACATAAAGTGGTGAAACTACAGTCATTAGATACTGTACAAAGTGACAAAACAAAGCAATTGTACCTTTTTCCATAGAATACTCATTACATTATCTAATCGCTTCCTAAATTATTTAGTCGTTCATGAAGGAAAATATATTATTCTCTCAAATCCACTGTACAACGGCCATGATTAAAAGTACTTTGTAATACACAATGAAGATGAGCATTTTTAAATTGATTTTAATTCCCTTATACTCAAATCTAATTTGATGGAGACAATTGTCGAGAAACGAATGAGAAAATATCAAAATTTTCAAAATCCCTATCTTTGGATTCTGAGAATGTGACAGTAATCAGCCACAAATTGGGACCCAGAAATTTATTAGATGAATTAATTGAATACAATATGCAAGGCATCTTGTTGATCCAAAATTCAATTGTTATTTATGGAATTTGCACTATATGGGAAAATTAATTGTAAATAAAACACTTGAAACAGTATAAATCTTCACTATATTAAAAATAAAAGTAACAATTGTTTCGCCAAAACATTGGCTTCGTCAGACTCAAAATTAATTGGAAAACGTCCTAGGCATCTCTCTTCCTATCGAAGAAGCTTAAGGGAAAGGTGTAATGCATCATAAGTTGTCAAACATACATCACCTTAAATTTCATTGAGATATTGGTAGAACGGATCTGTGGTGATCGATTGGCACATTGGTTGAAAATTTGGATACAACTTTTGTTTTAACCATTCTTGGTCAAAAAGCGGGGACAATACAATTCACAATATTCAGATACAAACTTCGATATTAAATTCAGAACATATGCCACACAAGCACAGTTAGTGATTCACAAATAGTATAAAGAAGAAGAAGTACACATCTTGACGATAGAAATAAAACACGAACGTACATGTAATCATATATTTGTTACCGAAGACGATCATTTGTCATATACAAATTCCGTAATGCATGAAATACCCACGCAATACAATTTATAAACTCAAATCGAAATCAGAGAGGTATCCTCAAACTCATAAACAGGATGTGTATAAACAGATTGATCAAATGTTAGAGTCAAACCTCATAGAACCATCATCATCACTTTGGAACTCACCACCATGGATAGTTCCGAAGAAAATGGACGCATCAGAAAAAAAGAAATGTAGAATTGTATTCCGAGTATAGAAAATTCAAAGACCAGACCATTGGTGACTCGTGTCCGCTCCCCAACATCACTGAAATATTGGATGAATCGAGAAAATACTTCACAACTATCGATTTAACAAATCGGATTCCATCAAATCAGAGAGGTTCAATGGTTTCACACAAAACCGTATTTTCAATATCATCAGGACAATACCAATTCCCACGGATGCCGTTCGAATTAAAGAACGCACCAGCCATCTTCGAAAGGTTGATGGACAATATGTTTTGCAGTTATTCAAAACTACAAGTTTACATTGATGATATTGTAATACATGCCCTCACGCTTGAAACCCAAAACAGACACTTAAGAGTAGCGTCTGATAGATTAGTGAAATTCAAGTTGAAAATAAAACTCGACAAATGTGAGGAGGGATAATATATCTTGGACATTTAATTATTCCAGACGATGCAAAGTCCGATCCTAAGAAAGTGGACGGAGTAGTAAATTTCTCTGTCACACAGGACGCTAAAGACGTCCTCATTTGTCGGTTTAGCATGACACTACTAATGCTTCATCAAGGCCTATAGCGGAATTACAAAACCGCTGACAAAACTTGAAAAAAAGAGGCACCATTCCATTGGATAAGTTTACAACAGAAATCATTTGAAACGCTACAACACCTTCTAAGCTCTGAATCGATCCTACAATACCCGAATTTCGATGAACTTTTCTTCCTCACCACCGAAGCTGTTTTTCACAAGGCCAACCACCGAATGACCTACCAATCGTCTATGCTAGAAGAACACCCAATGAAGAAGGAAACAGATATTCAACCACTGACATGGTTATTCAACATAAAAGATCCCAGTTCAGGGTTAACTTTTAGCAGAACACAACCATGAGATTCGATATTTATCAGAGTGACAGACGCAGTCACCGCAGTATCGCCAAGATTAAGACAAACTGGTGAAATTACTGAAACTCACAGCGAATTCCCGAATAAATTTAAAGCAAGTATAATTAACAATCGAGATCTGGAAGAAAACGGAGAAAACTATAGCAAGAAAATACGAGGGATGTCCGGTTACTAAGGTACGCGCGACACACCGCGAAAACGGATGAGAATCCAGACCTGGCTCCTTGTGATTTTCATTTGTTTGGGTTGTTAGAAGCTCATTTGTCGGGTAAAAGCTTTGAAGATGACGACAAAGTTCATTAGGAAGTACGGCAGTATTTTAGAACGTTGGATCGCACCTTTTACGAAAAGGATTTACAGAAGCTTGTGCATCGCTGGGGTAAGTGCCTTAACATTGGCGGCGATTATGTTGAAAAATAGGTAACAGTTCACGCTTTTACTTAGTGTATGTTTGAATTCTATAAATAAAGTAGTCTGTCTGTAACTGACAAATGTGCTGGACATCCCTCGTATAATAATAATAATGTCCTGGAAAAGAACAGACAGTAAGGGAATGACGAGAAGAAGATTTGGGAACGAGAAAGTCAAGGGAGAATACAAGGTAGGGGCTATCGATGGTTCCTTGAACCAGTTTCCAGCGTCTTGCAATTCTCAGCGATACACTAAGGAATCCATGTTATGCGCTGTTAGGAGAAAAGCGTAGCCCATACCACGCTCATCATGGAATCGATTAATCGAAAAGACAAAAATTAAAAAAAAGCGCTGCTATATCGTTTGCAAGGTAAGTTGCAAGTATATATGCCGAGGTGGCCAAAGTACAGTAGCATAATCAAGTTTACTTACAACATAAGTGAAGTACAATGATTTTATGAGGTGAAGACTGTGAAGCGCTAACAAACACGTATTATAAAATCTCATTTTTAGCAGCCGCCGCATAGATATTATTAACGTGAGCCGAGAAACTGCAACGAGAAAGGAGGAGTACACCAAAGGCCTTGATTAATTTAACTTTATGCAGAGACCTATAATCTAATGCATACACATATCGAAAGAAATTTATTTATCTCGTGAGGGAGTCATAACAGCATTTATTTATCTTGAGTTTAAGTTTGTAAGAGTCACACCAAGTTTCAATTAGGGTCAGAAACTCTAGTAACAGATTAACGTAATTTTGTGACTTGATGGTCAAGGTTTTTAATCATCTGCACATGTCATGGCAGAACACGATAATGTGATGAGTAGATCGTTAATACAAAGAACAAAAAGTAAAGGTCCGAGTACCCTAGAGGTACTCGTGACCCGAGAAAGAAATCACAAGATTTGGATCCATTGTTGAAAACGTAATTGTGTCTATTTGCTAAAACTAAAAAAGATTTAATAGAGCAGGACTAAAACCAAAAGCTAAGGGATTTGACAACAAAATACCATGATCAATGCTGTCAAGAGCACGGCTGAAATCAGCCAGGTGACATACACCAGAGATTCGGTGGAACAGTGCTGTTCATGCGAGGCTCGACAAATATATCGAAAGATATTTAAAAGATTTGTGGCGGTTAATCTGCTGCGAATAAAACCATGTTGATGGATAGAAATAAAGGGCTTGACGTTACGATATATGCAAGCATATATATTACATTCTCATATGCCCTTAAAATTTTTGAGAGAAGGGATATTGGTCTGTAGTTTTCAATAATGTTCTTTGGACCTTTCTTGAGGACGGGGCTGATACGAATGTATTGCCATAGCAGAGGAAAAACAGATGTTTTTCTAGACAAATTTATTATCGTTGCAAGAGGCTTAGCTAAAGAATATCTGGCATTATCAATAGGACGTGATGGAATATTATCATGATTAGAGGTTTAAATATCCGGAAAGGAAGGCATTATTTTGAGTAAAGTACTTCCACAAACAGAAGACAAAATGAAGCGGAAGAACTACTAAACTATATTGAAGAGAAACACTCCGCAAACGCATTAACGATATGCTGCAAGTCACTAAGTTCCCAATCATTGTTTCAGAGTATATTAGATAGGTATTCTAGCACTTTTAGTTACACCTGACTAAAATCTTCCAAGTTTGTATAAATGGTGCCAAAGTTCCTAAAGACTGGAAATTGTCATATATTACCACCATACATAAAAAGGGTAGCAAAGAAGACTATGGGAATTATAGAGGCATTTTCGTCAAGGATACAGTTAGCAGAGTATATGGAAAAATCTTGAAGAAGAAAATAGAACAGGAATATAAATGTCGAGGCCGAAGAAGAGAAGGCAGATCGATGGTATAGCACCTACACCTTATATGTGTTGATTTACAAAAAGCCTATGATAGTGTACCTCTAAACCTCCTCTGGGAATCTCTGGAGAAAACAAATATAAATAACGGCCTCATAAAAGCTGTACAGAAACTTTATGTAGATGCTGTAGCAAAAGTTGAACAAAAAAGGAGAACGTCAAAGAGTTTCAAGGTTACCATGGGCCTGAAACAAGGATGCTGTGTGTCCCTTACCTTGTTTAAAATATATCTGGAACAGGCCCCCTCAAAACATTGAAATGAAAATGCAAAGGAATGGGTATTCCTCTAGATGATAATACCACACTTTACACATTGTGTTTTGCTGATGATCAGATTGTTATAGCCCAAGAACACGACTCATAAATTAACAGAAGAATATAGGAAATGGGGCGTAGACGTGAACATAAAGAAAATGAAGACAATATGTATTGGACGTACTCCACAAGATATCATTTTAGAAAACGGAGAACAAATAAAACACTGCGAGGAATACATATAACACAAAACGGGACATTAGATCGAGCAATAAAAGAAAGAAATATGCAAGGCAAAAGAGTAATCTCTCTCTTGAATAGTATATTATGGGATCGAGGGATTTCAAAAGAAAATAAACAAAGAATTTATAACACAATTGTAAAGACAATCATTACCCACAGCAGCGAAGTGTGGCAATTGAAAGAAAGAACAGAACAACTACCGAACGCCACAGAAATGGATTTCTGGAGAAGGGCAGCAGGAAGATCAAGGAGACAAAGAGTAACTATTACAAGAGTAAAAGGTATAATGGGAGTTCAACTCACGATAGTCGATGACATCAGAACAAAACAATTGGTATGGTAAGAGCACGTCCGAAGAATGACACCTGAAAGACTACCAAAGCAAATATTAACATGGATACCGCGAGGAAGAAGAAGAAGGGGTCGCCCGAGAAGGAGTTGGAGAGAGGGCATAGAAAACGAAATTAGAGGAAGGGACTTGCAGGACGACCTGTGGAGCGATAGAGAGCAGTGGCGGTTAGGAATCGGAAGACGGTGTAGAACGTTTTAAAACCGAATATATACATATACATACATTCTAGCACTTCCCCGCCTACTGCATATGTACTTAAAAAGTCTTTGTGGTAAGATAGTAATGAATTTTCAACTGACGAACTGTAATGCTTGTATGCAGTAGAAATTTCGGTTGTACACAACGAACGTATACGATTGAATTCATTATAGTAGTAAATTTTTGTTGCTTTCCATGTAGGTAAGTCTTTACGGTTTAGTTTTCGGGTTAGAGATTATATTAGACGTAAATCATGGTGGATAGCTAGATTTCTTGTCGGAAGAGAAAAAGTCAGGTACAGATACATTAACAACGGAATAAAGGACATCATAAAGTCTTGGCTTGGTTAAAGTTATAAATTCCAAGAATGACCCGTCAGTTTAAGTCTAATCACTATAAAGTTTAAAGTAGTTATCAAGCCGAAAGTTGTATCTGTCATTTAAATTCGTTGGAGAGAAAAATGGAGGGGAAACACATATGGATAAGTTTAAAAAAATGGAAAAAAGGGTGATTCTTCAATTGGAAGAAATTCATCAGCTGTCGCAGCAATTCACAACCACCACTCGAGGTAACAAGATCTAGAAGTGTGTTATCACAATTTACACAACAATTATAAGAACATCGAGAAACAAGTATGTCTTCTTCAGGTATAAGATCAGTAAGAGAACTCTGTTCTTTAATGAAGTTGTTTCACCGTTCACGGGGCGTAACTACCGTATAAACTGTTTGTTATTGTTTGGTGACAGT
>JARFOC010087750.1:0-13905 GCA_031763485.1 Osmoderma eremita | reverse complement strand
CGGCGTCGTCTAAGAGACTACGGCTGAACTAACTATTGTCTTAACTTCTAAGAAAATATATCAATCGTGTTTCAAATCTGGCCATTTTTCATGCTCCAATAGAAGAAGGATTAGCTATAACGACAAGTATGTGGACGGTCCCATTAACCGATAAGAACGAATTCTTTTTATGACGTAGTCTGTCAGACGACGCCGGACCAGTTAAGGATTAAATATATAAATAATATTACAAATTTTTATTATGTAACAACACAGCACATCATTTGTAACTAATATATCACATTTTGCTCCAAATGAAAATGTTAATTTAAGCGATAGAAAATAGTGAAATATGATTATAAATTTTTTGTGATTAGGTGCAAAATAAAGATATTTCATAGTAAGAAATACCTTTTCTCAAAGGTTTTTTAATACCTCTTCTCAGGAAATTCATAAATAGAAGATTTAACGGGGGCACATAAAAATAATTCGTCGGAGCGATATCATATGACCTAGTACTCCAACCAGTTCTTAACCTACGATTCCTTCCGTGCAAAAAACAGAGTCATGAGGTGGGCATCCTTCCTGCTGAAATCATATCTTATTTATTCTTACGCCCAGTAAATTTTGCAGCGCCTCCACGATGCCATTTTGTAAAAGAAGCAAAAATCGTTGTGCATTTAAAACCCCTTCAATAGAAAATGGTGCAGTTATTGGGCCTGCCCAAACATTCAGCTTTTGAATTCGTGCGTATGCATGTAATATCCATCTTGAATCAATATCGAGATTCATCGCAAAATGCGAGAGAGCGTTTCGCACTTATCATTAGGAAAGATTTCGTTTGATATGCTTAATTGTGCAAAGGATACTTATTTTTAAAGACTCTGCATACAGTGTTTAATATTCATCAAACACATGAACTAATTGAGCAATTTGTCTGCTAGACGATTTGTGATTTGTGGCTCCTTCTCCACTGCTGCATAAATCAAAATAATTCATTTTGCGGTACCATGTTTTTGGGGGTAGAAGCATCGATGGTTCTCAAAATTTTTATTATCTGACGGGCTGTTTCATATACAATACTAATAATATTATCGACTAGTAATTCAGTCATAAGCGGCTGTGTAATTTCCCGGATTGTTGGTCGTGGTTAACAACATATTTTTTGTGTTCCAAAGAAAAAGTATCCATAACGAAATGTAAAATAAATACGAACAAGAAGTTTATGATAACGCAAAAAATATGCGGAATGGAAGAAATAAAACCAATATTTATATATATGGGTTTTATATATGGGCTATATTGATCAAAATTAAACTTTGGATGCAAATATCTTTCGGTGTATTTATCTGTAAGTGCTATAAAAATACCAAATATTCGGTTTTATTTACTTATCAAACTAGGGCTAGCAGAAATATGTTTTTCTTACTAGAAACATAAACACACTGTTCGGATTACTCCTCCCGCACAAGTATTAATTAATTCGGGACGACACGTGTTTCGGGAATACGTGGATTCCCATTCTCAAGTCCGGCACCGGTGCCCCACAGTCCTTGCTATCTTTACTAGAAACATGCAAAAGAAAATTAAAGTGCATGATCAATGTTATACTTGAAGTGGGGCTACTTTGATCATACCTGTTTTTTAAATTGCTTTGTAAAGTATCCCCAGTTTATGATGCAGTAACAAGAAAAAATTCACTATAACTAATATTTCGCATATTTTATTTCAAACACGACTTTGATCAGTTGCATTATCGATAGAGAAACGCTGAGTGAAAAATAATCAAAGTCTGTGTGTAATATATTCCTCATTTATATTCTTATAATGACAGAACAATAGTTTTAAATTGATGCATGTTTTTTCAATACTTGCTCTTTGTTGAGCGGATATATACTTGTAGCATAGAAACTATTGATGAGATCCAGACATTTTCTAAGTAGACGTGGAAATGTAGATTTTGGTATGCTTATTAAACATAAATTTTGCAATTTCCGACTATCGTAGCGGTGCAGACTCCATCTGCACCCACACAAACCATAATAGTGGTCACACTCTATTAATTATTAATATTTTTAGGATATTTAATCCCTCTTCTTTAGATACCTTTGCTTCTTCCGGGATCATCCGATATATTTGTTTCGTCGTAATTAAATAAATTGCTGGCTGGTACATCTTTTACCATATCTTCAAGGGTTTCAAAATAAGTTGTCAATGTTTCTCGACTCACTAAAGCGCGAGTTTTTTGATATTTGTAGCAACTCTCTGTGAGAGTGAATGTTTATGTCTGCTCAACACACTCCTTGCCCAATCAACACCTAGATTTTTCTGAAAACTAAACGCTGAAGCAAAGAAAAAAGTGTTAATTGTAAGATATTTTAAACTAGATGTGGAGTAAATAACAATTGAGGTTTCAAAGTAGCCTCATCCGACCGATCAAAGACACGCCTTTACACAAAAAACACTCTGGCAGGCGAATATAAATGAACACACGTAAAATAAGTATATAACCTAACACACATGAAATGTATACTGTTTATAATATAATTAGAAAATCACAACAATGATCACTTACCTTCCAATATGTGAAATTATTTACATGTCATAAAAACACTTATTCGCATAAATTTACTAAATAGCAGGCACAGTCAGCTGGTTTAGTTAACGCCATATGCAAAATGTAGCAGGCTAGACAACTTATAAAATTCAAACGGTTATATTCAACCAAGGTCATGTAATTAAAAAAAAATAAAAAAATAAATAAAATAAAAGAATACGAAGTAGTTATCAAATTCCTCGTATAGTCAATTCCGCCCCAATCTACTAGGGTATTAAGGAAAGGCACTACCATTTAAAAGAAACAAGGTATGAGCCACTCGTACTCAAGTGATGTAACTCGCTACCAAGGAAATGCGTTGGCCATTACAGAGACAAAATCGCTTCCTTTCTATTCACCAACACTGACGATCAAAAATGACCGTATACGTACCTCACACACGGTATATACCTATGTACATAGATGCCTGTGTGTGAGTGGGGATATACAAAACGGAACGTAGAAACGCTGACACCAGGGCACGTAAGCCCTGATATACGGAATTATTAGAGAGTACACGGGAATCTAATGGACTACTACCACCATCGCTGCTTCCACTACGTTCCGAAACGAAGTAATCACATTACCGACCATAATTACTAACCCCTTTGAGAACGGAAATGCATCAATATCCTGTTGTGCATGGCGACAGAGCGAGCTCCACTGTGTTCTCCTAAATTCCGCTACACCCCGACGTCCTGAGCGACCCCCAGTTGATGCACCACAGCCACCTCCTCCCGTCTGTCCGCATTTCATATCCATCGTCTATTCTCCATCGCTTCCTTTTTTGTCTCTTCGCCGCGTTGGCCCGCGACTCCACCTGACCCTACCGCCCTAGCCTACCCTAATGCTTCGCTACTACCGCTAAATGCCTGTAACTCGATTAATGTATTGCCGAATTGCCTTGCGGTTGTTTCGTCTGCGAATGGCGAAAGATTGCCCCGCCGGAAGTCGATCGCGACGGGTTGGTATAAACTAGGAGGGGAGTGGTGAAGAGAACCATCGTGTCTTCTCCGAAACATCATAATTTTTTCCCAATTTTAAAATGTAGATGTTGCTTTTTAAATTATTTCTGATTTTAGACATATCTGAAGACTTAAAGTGAATAGGTAGGAATGGTAAGACAGATCTGGACAGTAGGTTAAAGAACAGAGGAAGCTATTCCATGACGTTTAGTCAGTTCTCCTAAATAAGAATTTAGAAAACTGCGTCCATGCCAACTCAATTTATGCAAGTGAATTATGGGTCCTAATGATGAAAGTCAAATTGAACATTACAACTGTGGAGATGGGAATTTTGTGGGAAATAGAAGCGGTTTAGTAGACTGCAAAATATCAGAAATGAGTCCGTCAAAGTAGGTTTAGCTGGTCGTAATGGGCATAATTGAAAAACTACGATTTCTTCCCCATGGGAGTTTGTCTGACATAAGTCTCCGGAAACACTAGAGTCTTTTGGCTTTCTTGTATTTGTTTCCCATTTCTTGTACCCATGTACTATACTACCAATTCCTTGGCCTTGGTCCTTGGCCGGTTGGTCTATAAGTCCTCTGGGTTTTAGTGTCCCAAAGATTTCCTGTCTTCTGGGAACTAAGGGCTTGCATTCACATAAGATGTGATATACAGTCCCTATTACCCATTTACACAGTTAGAAGCTTGGGTCCCCAATGTCAACACCAATTTTCTGTAGGTGTCCTTCCACTGCACAGTGTCCTGTTAGGAGACCTATTACTGAACGAAGGTAATTCCTACTAAGATTTAGTTGTTGGTCAGTCTTCTTTACTGATAATAGAGGTTCTGCCATCACTTTACCTGCTTGTATTTTCTACAATTATTTGTGTTGTTCTTGGACCTCAGAACGACGATAATGTTGTTATTTGGGAGCGGAATTGGACGGAAAAAGCCGATAGTGAATAGACCGCCAAATACCTGAAACCAGGAAATAGTCCAAATTCTAAATTCCGAGAAAGATGCATGGAAGGAATCTCGAAAAAAATCACAATAGAAACTGGATAACATGGAAGAGTTTATCAAAGAAAACCATCCTCGACAACGGTGTATTGGTATGACAGCAATGCCTTCTCCGTATCAAAATGGCAAATTTCGACAGAACTTATAAAGCCCGGCATTTTAATACAATTGGAATTACAAAATTATTTTATTTTTTGACCTTAGGATATTATGATAATTTTTGTCTCAACTTTCGGTACAGTCACTGATAAAAGTATTGTAGTCTTCAGCGGAAACAGAAACAAAAGTTACTCTTTAAAACCAAATTACACGGACCTATATGATTTGTTAATGACGATATAAATAAAACCAGAATTTCAATACTAAACAGAGATAATACATGTGGTGTTTATATTCCCGATATTACAACGATACAAGTACCTTTACCAAGTTTTACTGCAACAAATAAATCCTTGAATTATTTTGACATAATCTTTTAAAAAATATGGTCAAAATCCTTGTTTAGGTAAGTCGGTGGAGCTACCTATAAATGCTCGCTAAATACAAAAATAATATCCTTTTAAAAGCCGTTTAACTATCCTCTGCCTGCTGCGAGCACATAATGAAAGGATATAGCAGTTGAAACCATAAATTTTTCGGAATCTGCTTTTGACGGCCTGGAATCTATTCTGTCGTTTTAAAAAGACTTTTCGGATGAACTTCAGTTCATATTTATAGCACATATTACCTTTGTTCAAACAAAATTCCACACAAAATGAATTCCAACAGATTTCTACACGATCTCTTCCGCAACTGTCATTCTTTATAAATGAAAGTGTCACTTTATAAATGGAGCAATCTTCCAAATACTTTTCGAACGCATTTTCCAGGATCGGCAGTGTAACAGTTCAATTCATCGCAAATGTTACATCTGTTAGTGTGGCCAGGATATCTGATGAAATGTATCATGGCAGAAAAATTCCTTTGACAAGTACTACAATAACTGCTGTGAAAACCTGAACAGAATCTTCCAAATGTTTATTCTGTTTATTTCGAACTTATTTTGCTTAGACTTGTCTGGCTTTCGCATACACCCTCCTTCATTTATTTCGTAATTAAATCACCGCTCCACACTTCCTACGGGGCGTTTCGGGGTGGCCCCATTTAGTAACGTCGTCAGAACAAACCCGCAGCGCAGACGAAGAAGAGCAATCGACTAGGCAGAGGGTGGGGTGATGGTGTTGGTACGAAGAGGCGACCAAATCAATTCCTAAATTAAAGGATTCGTCGGCAAATTGGATTTTAATTTCGCCGAAAGCCCTCGCTAAATGCCGCTTGACCGCTCCCAAATCACGTACAAGATAGGAGAGAAACACCAGGAGGAATAATTTCGATTCACGCGTGAAAGTCAACGGCGGGCGGTTAATGACGCGGAAGCTTAATTTTTAATGGCGCCTAGGAACAACAGGTGTTGCGCGCGTTAGTTTCGCGAATTTCAAAATCCATTTGGATACAGTGGGGCGGTTACAGTTGGACAAAAGGAACTTCGTCGTGAAAGATGAATGGTACGGATTTGTATTCGAAAGGATCCTATGAGGACTTTGTCTCTTTGGAGTTTTCATCGCTGGAGCATTACTTAAAAGAAGTATTTTTGGAAACTCTCTAATACTGCCTCCCATCTTTGTGTTATTCGGGCCTCTCTCCAATGTTTTTCGTTTGTTTTTCCTCTTCGCCTATCACAATTCTTGCTTATTATCCGACAACTGGTAATCTTTGCTCATCCCTTGGGTGGTGTTGTAACTTATGGGGCTGTCGATTATTTTTCTTTTCCCACTTAGCAAAATTTCATCATGCGAAACTTTATTATCGTTGTATTGTATAACTAGTACAATGTTTGCCTGTCTAATTTCAGCTTTTTGGCAATTCTTTCTGTTCCTTCTATTTTTGTAATAATTAAAAAATAACGCAAAAGTTTCGTTAATTTGACAACGTTGTAGAAAGGTACGTCTGTATTCAATCAAAACCATTACTGTCAAATTTTAACATTTATGTATTTAATTCGCGTTCGTACTAATTATGTCTATAGTCTTGAGTAGTTTTTGTGTTTTGTGCTTTTTCGTTCTTCTGCTATTATTTTCTTCGCTCATAATTGATTTTGCATTGAATGAATATGCCGATATTTACATGGTGTACGATTTTTGTAATGGAAATGGGGGAACGAGAATATACATTTCCCAAACCGATACATCCTAGTTGAAATGTATTTCGAAGGCTAGAGAAGAAATGCTAATGCTGGTCGACCAAGAAAAGACATGCAATACAATTAGAAGGGCAAATTCTAAGCGCGGTAGGTTCAAGAATATACTCCCGTTAGCGTCAACATTAAATACCTCTAGTAACAAGACCGAAAAACCTCTTCATACAGATCATGTTCCTAAAGATCAGCCGCCCTATGAAAACGATAACATTTCGATTCAGTTATTGCAAAACAATCTTAAGTAGGATTCAAGAAGTTGGCGGCATTTTAAGACGTATTCTTTGGAGCGATGAGTCTGTTGTTTACGACAGATTTTTATTTAATACTCATAATCTTCACCATTGGGCAGAGGAAAATCCATATGCATTTCGGGTATATGGTCACCAAAGAAAGTATTTCTGAACAAACTCCATTAAACACGAGAGACCAATTGGTCAAGTGAGATGAACATTTATAAGCTAACGCTAGTAAATTACACGATATTATGCAAGATAAAAACTAAATTCCAAACTCGTCTTGCGACATTATTTTGCGTTAGCTCAATTTGAGCACGAAGCAGTTTTGGGATGCTGTCAAATGTCGAGCACTGTATTTATTTCTGGAAAGGAAATTCATATTGTGATACGCATGTGTACCGGCGCCAAGCTAAGGATGAGTCATGGCACGGAGGCAGCCGCGAACAGAATTATCCCAGAAACACATTCAACACACTGTCAAGCATGGAGGTGGTTCTATACTATTCTGGGGCTGTTTTGGCAGCTGGATGTACCAGAAATTTGGAATTCATTGACGGTATTATGGACAAGACAATATATCTTGACATACTTAAGTAAATTCTGGGGGCTTCAGCCATAAAACTCGGCATTATTTTCAGCAAGACAATGACCCTAAGCATACCGCATATATTGTCAGGCAGTGGTTAATATATAATGTACCAAGGTTGTTACAGACTCCCTCTCAATCCCCTGATCTAAATCCGATCGAGCACCTGTGGGCTAAAGTAAAGAAACGTATAAAGGATGTTAATACTAGCCACAACGGAATTGCGACGTGACATAATGACGCTCAGCGCAAAATTCCCTTCTTTATTTATAAGTAACAAAATATGTAATTATTTACTTAAATACAAAAATAAATTGAACACAAGCACAAAGATGTAAACACGTGGAGAGATGTAACCAAGCAAATAATTATAGCACAGTTAATGATATCAGATGGCGGGAGTACACGTTACAACTTTTCCGGGACATTATCATAGTTAAATATTATTATAGCTATTCGTTTAAAAGGCGCTCCATTCCTACAATTAAACCATTATATAACTAACGGATGTATTTATATAATAACACGGTTGGCGAATTTCTGCATATATTTATGTCTGGGGAATGGTGGTATTCTTTGTACAAATAAATAACATATACGAGAAAATACACTTTAACATCAATGCATGTATGTACCATGTAAATATTATGTAATTAATAATACGGAGGACGGTGTAATATTAAAACGAGACGTATAAATGACGTGATAATCGTTCGTAATTGAATATAATTATGCGGGGATAGATGATTCAACGTTTGGAAAATACATGTCTTTTATGGCTAATTAATTTTCATCTATATTTTATAACTCTACAATATTTGTATGTATCTGTAAGTACATGCGGGTATTTAGAATGGCTTATAAGTATTACCGCCGCGCCCGTGGGGTATAAGGCTGGATTGTAATAAAAAAAATTATTCCTCCGCCTTCCTCCTCTAAAGTGGTAGTAATAATATTCGTAATCCGCTACGAATTGGGTCAAAATCATAAAGTGCGGAATGTAATGATGGAATAAAATTATAATAGTAATTACTACGCATTAAAAAGTTACTTGCGCATTTACATTTTCGCTGCAGCTATTAAAAGTAATTTATTATTTGCTCTGCCCACTGATTCTGGGAGTTGAATTGCCGTCCCACTTAATAAATATCGTTTGCAACTTAGTTTCATAACTAACATCGTACGTTACAAGGAAATTACTATTGTTATTACTATCGTTGTGTTTTAAAAGCCAGATAACGTTCCTACTAGCCTAGTATAAAATAGAAATTAACGTTTTAAAGAGTGTTGCGTTGTGGTGCGTTCAAGCTAAGCGAACATTTGATCACTTGTAAAAATACCAAGGAAATGTGTAAACCACCCGAACCCTTTTTGCTACATTTGCAGCGAATTGACATTTAAATATCAAAAACGGTCTTTCACACCTCTCCTATGCTATGAGCAGTAATTCAAGCGTAAAGTAGGTGATGAAGACAAAAGCTGGGCTCCCCATATTTGCTGTGTTGCGTGTGTCAGACTTCTTACAGCGTGGGCAAAAGGTATGATCCTATGATTTCGAGGGAACCATCATATGATATTACCGATTGCTATTTTTGTTTAAGAAGTATGACTTCTAAATCCAAACATACTGTAAAATATCCTCATATTCCATCTGCACTGAGACCAGTACAGTCCGGAATTACCTGTGCCTAAACGTCCACAAAACATGACACTAAGCGACGATGAAAGTGCTGATGACACCAATGCAAATGGAGCCCTGCTATGTTGGCAGACTATTGCTGGACGCTGAAGAAAGATGATTCTGATGCAAAGTACAGCTGAAAGGCATATATCAGCACATTTTCCAAGTAAATATATCACTTTGCACGTCAGTTTTTCATAATTTATACACATATTATAATATATACTTTCACAAAATTTCATTGCTTTGTCACTGTGAAACCCTGCCTGATAGAAAGATTCTGAAAACAGATATGAAATAAGTGTAAAAGTACTACCAAGTTCACTCACTTTACCTCGTGGGACAAAGTAAATCTGAAATTTTGTTGACCAGTGTTTTTTGCTAGACGCAAGCGTGTTTTATTAAATAATTCTTGTATTAGCAATGTTTAAAGTGTCATAAATATTTGATGCTAAAATCAAGCTCCACACGATAAATAATACAAAAGAGGAAGATTTCTGCCAATACGTTCAAAAGATGAAGTATATAATTAAATATAAAAATATACCTATGAGATCACACAACACGTCTGATTGTATAGTTCCAGTCACTCCTCACGTACAGACAGCTGTTTCGGACTGATCTAGTCCTCATCAGTGCACGTCGGAGGAATGTCTGTCGCTCGTTCAATACTCCGTATCGTTAACCAAACGTTGGCACATGTCTTTAAGGAAAATCGCAGAGACATCTAACGCTCAGTCGCGGATTCATAGCGCAATCTCAAAAGCGGTAACTAAGTTAACCAGTCAGGTGAGATCCGTGCTAGCGTGTGATCTTATCAAATAGTAAATGTAAATATGAAATGTGTAGCGTATTTCAATTTTTGAAGCATGGCTTTATCAATTGGAGTTTGGTTTGTCTATGAAATTCAACCAATGAAGATGACTTCGTTTTTGGTTCGTTTTCCTTTGACACCATTCAACATTTCTTCCTATTTTAAAGTTATGTAGTTATCAGTAATAGTCCTTTGCTTACCGCAGTAATTTCTGGAAGCATTGTTTTAGAAATTGGAATTTTTGGTCTCTATGAAATTCATCCAGTGGAGGAGTCTTCGTTTTTGGTGGATTGTCCTTTGCTATCCAGCAACATTTTTTCAGATTTTATAGATATGTACTTATATGTAAAAGTGCTTTCTTTCAGTTCCCAACGAATAAGCTTCAGCTCAATATGCTTAATAAGAGAGTCGTATAGTTTGCAATTATTCGATTAATAAGATACCCCTTAGCCGTGGTGAGGTGTTAGGTGTTGCTTCTTTTTTTCAATCATGTTGGTGCATTCAAAACCATATCCTTTATCTTCCGCAATATAGAATCATTTGTCAACACTTTTTCCTTGAAAATGCTTTTCTACTCCTTCGTACATCCCAAACTTGAATATGCTGCTATCATCTGGAATCCGTATTATAAGGACCAAATTGGACAAACTACCTTTCCGGGTTTCTCGAAAACTTTCGTTGACCTGGTAGTTTGTTATACAAATCTTTTTTTATTTGCTTCTTTTTTGGCGTTGGTATTTCGTACTGTAGGGAAATTAATAAATAAAAAACCCCAAAGGAAACTTCATGAAACAAAAGCAATCCCAGAATCGTCAAGTAATCCGTAAAATTCGATGTGCAAACTTTGGTCTGTATTCACATAGAAATAACACGCAACAGAAGACAAGGTAAAAGGGTGTCTCACCTCCAATAGAAATCAGACTCTCACATGATCTCCTTCTCTTCGCCGCTAATATTTAGTTGGAGGTTACGAGGTACGGCAGCCATGCTGATAAATTTTATTCAATGGCGTCCCACTTGTTAGTTGAATTACAGTAATTTGGGGGCGAACACGATGATCCTCGCGATCGGCGATTGCCTCACGACGTCTCACCGCGAAATTTTAGCTCCTTTTTAGGCGAGGGGAAGGATCGCCTTTCCCCCTTTTAAGCCGCACGTCATCCTCCCACGTGCACAATCCACCCTCGTAAACGTTGCCGTCTTAAAATGTCGCCACGCAGCCAACCAGCCATCAACAGGAGATATCGTGCCGTGAATAATCGGCTGTTATTAAGGAGGGCGACGGAGTTAAGGAGCGTTACTCCTTGTTGTTTATTCGAGTCGTCTTCTGCGCCTTTTGTGTTTTGCGTTTAAAACTCGTGTTTAACAACATTCGCGTTCATCTAGCGAGATAGAAAGAGAGAACGGGACGGAGAGAAGAAGGTATCGCAAGCGACGGACCTAGTAGCTTTGAAGCTTTGACTTTCCGTTTAACTCGTTTCGTGACTTAGATTTTGCGATTTAAGTTGCGACTACCATGGACGAGTTGACTCCGTAATTGCTTTATTAAATCGAGGTGTCGTGCGAAAACTTGTCAAATTGTTTCCGAAGCGTGCGGTCGGCACGGGTTAAAGGTTATAAACAGACAAAGTTAGAAAGACGGCGTAAGGTACGGTGCTAGAATTAAATTAAAGTTTAAGATCGCTGTGTGGAACGTGCGATGGGATAGTTTGGTTCAAGTTTGTAACGCTATCGTTCGGTTGTGAATTTGAGTAACTTAATGATAGTGTCCGCTTTTTTGATTGGAGAAAAGATTGCTTTATATTTTTGTAGAATTCTCATAGCAATATAACGAAAATCGAAGAGGACAGGCTTGGAATACAGTTCGAAAATTACTTGCAAAAATTGTGCAAATATTAGTGCAGGTATCGTGGTGGTTTATAAGGAACTTAAGGGGTAATATTTAGAGAAATTCAAAGATCTTTTCTCTCAGATACCTAAATGGATGAGTGTTGGGTGTTCGCTTCTTATACTGCCTTGCACATAAGGGACATGTGACATTAAGTAGAACTGAGGAATGATCAGCTCCCTCTCTGCGAAATGAGCGCGACTATTACTACTCGCTTATATATTTACTTGAGCCTACAAAATACTTTTACAAAAGTAATTGTCTATTCAAACAAACTCAGCATGTTGCTTAAAAAAAATTGTTACATACAAATAAAGTTAAAGATATAATTTGAAAGATATATATTTGTTTGATTCAAGAACTTTTTTCCCATCTACATTCTGCGTACAGAGCACAATTTTCACAGGCCTCAAACTCTTACTTTAAATAAAGGTGTATCTCAGGGTAGTATACTGGGACCACTTTTGTTCTTGCTCTATTTTAACGATATCTATACGGTCAAACGTCCAAATATCGATAATTGCTTAATGCTAAATTATGCTAATGATACAAGTTTCCTGATAACGGGAAATACGTTAGCAGAGGTAACACCGATTCATATCTTAAGGTGACCTGGTACACCCTCCGGTGCTGCGTGGTCTATATTTCGGATGCTGTTGTTCTCACTTTGGGGTGGTAGTGGCTACCTTATGCGTGTCTTTGTAATCAATCCTTTGCGATATTTGATACCACAAAATATACGGTGGAAAATTTCCTAACAAGCAGATAGTTTAATAATTAAGAAGGAACAGGAATACACGAAATAGACATTGGCAACAGAATTGGAAAAGCAAATAAGATGTACTATGCGCTGAATAAAAGTTTCTTAAACAAGCAAGAAGTGTCAAGGGAGACAAAGATGAATATTTACAAGGCTATATATAGACCGACACTTACGTACGGTTGCGAATCTTGGACATTGACGAACCAAGAAAAAAGCAAGATCAGAGCAGCAGAGATGAAGTATTTGAGAAGAGTGAAAGGAGTATCAAGAATGGACCGCATTAGGAATGAAAATATCCGGAAAGAACTAAATATTATACCAATGGAAGAATTTATTGAGCAACGACTGCTCGGATGGTGGGGGCATTTGCAAAGAATGAACAACTCAATGCTGGTGAAAAGGGTGTGGGAATCAAAAATACAAGACAAGAAGGAACGAGGCAGGCCAAAACAAACATGGGATAATATACTAGGAAAATTTCTAAAGAAGAACGGATCAGAATGGAATGAAGCAAGAAAACTGACAAGCAGTAAGACGGAATGGAACAAATTTATAAAGAATTAATGAAATAGATTAGGTTAATTAACCACCCCAATGGGTATAAGGGGATCATTATATATATAAGAATAACAGTAAATTAGAAATAAGCATATACAGAAAAGACACCAACACAGATAGATTCATAGTGGCAGATTCAAACCACTGTCAACAACATAAGATGTCCGCGATTAATTTCCTGTTAAATAGATTAATTAAATTCCCCAAAAGTCGAAACAGATTCGAAGAGGAATTAAAATATATTAGAAACATTGCAAAACACGATGGTTACTTCTCTGTAGATGTCGATCGCCTCCTTAAGAAGGTCCAATATAGACAACACCTTAGAAACTCCACAACGCTCACTGCGGTAGAACCCCGCGACAAAAATAAAATTTTAAAGTTGCATTTTAAATAAAATAGTTCGAGTCGAAAACGACGAAAATATGGAAATCAGTTATAAATAGTCGAACACAGTTCGTAACCTTTTAGGAAATCCTAACTAGAAGACCGGACCGTTTACCAAACGGTAGATCCTTGAGTTAGTTATCAACATTCCAAACCAACCCAAAGGATACGCCTTAAACGGTAGATCCTTGAGTTGGTTATCAACATTCCAAAC
>JARFOC010087719.1:0-13909 GCA_031763485.1 Osmoderma eremita | reverse complement strand
GAGTGCTACGCCTGACATTATATTTTTTCCTTTGTGGTTTTCTGCTGAGGATGGCAACTTAGTTGCCGAAATGCGTACCTATTCAGAGTTCTTTACTCAGCAAGGTGGTAAGGGGTATTTTTTTAAACTTAAATGCACTTAAATACCAAGAAAAAAATATTTGAATCTCGATTTACTTAATTGTTTCCAATCGTTGCCAATGTTAGGTAACGATTACGTCAGTTACGTCAGGTCACCTACATTGGCCCGGCATTCAAAAAGCATATAATCTGAAAACTCGTCACAGATGACATTACTCTTTGAGGCAGGCCAATGAATTTAGTAATGAGAGCTACAATTGTTGTGCGGCAATGACCCTTTTCGTATGTAGCGGCACACATCAATCATTTTTGCTGTAGCACCTTGGATAATCCAATATTTGTGACATTTTTAATGTATCTGTTTTAATTAATACCAATTATTCAGAGTATTTAATACCACTATCTTTTCATGCGGAACAATCAAATAATTTATTATAATACCTTACAATTTGATTTTTTTTGTATAATACAGATGCCCTTTCAAAGAACACGTCTTGTATCAATTGAAATATGCACATAATTACGGTGCCTTTAATAACAGTAACTATGCCAGAGTAATATACCACCGCCATTAATCTAACAATAAGTTCATTAATTATCGTTTCAAGGACAACTAATAAACATTGGCATTGTACAAAAACTTTCTTGGATTGTTTCAAGTAACAGTAATTTATTTTAACTAATTTCAACATGTTATTTCCAAATCTGAAATCGGTTTCCTTATTAGAGGTTAAATTTTCTTATAAATTTGTTATGCAATGGAGAATTTGAATAAATTTACCAAAAAATTAATATCAGTGAAGCATTACTTCATTCAATCTCAAACGATTTCTGCCAATGTCCGGCATATAAAGTTCATTGAAGTATATAAATATGTATATTAAAAATATATACGTAAATATACTTTTTGTATGACATAACCCATCTGATTGGTGATTGTGTAGCAAAAGACAATCTCACGCGCAGGCGGCTGTATTTATTTATTTTATTTATTAGGCAACAGGTGATTCAAAAAGTATATTTATATATTTTTAATATACTTATCATTATTTTATTGGTTGGAAGGAGGTTTTTCGATAAGCTGAGCGTATTCTTTTAATCTCCAGAAATACTTTCTTTCTTCGAAACACTAGTTCTGAAACCTGTTATCTGATTTTTGCGCTTGCGTAATAAAATTTTCCCCGTTTGGACCAAGAAGTTGTCGAATATTAAATTCTTAGAATTTCAAATTCACTCTTCGAATTATCAGAACAGATTGCGAACCATCCTAGCACCATTCTATCAGCTCAGGCAAGTATTTTAAATTCTGTAGTAGTAGTTAGACATGCGCGTTGTATTATGTCCGTTATTTGATTATATTCGTAGAGGTTATCGTAAAATAATAGAAATGTGCGCAATTGAATTATTATAGCATTGTTTACTTTTAATAATGTTGAATTCAAATAATAATTATTAACATATTCTACATAAAGAAAATTATGTATATTAAGTGTATTCGTAAGTAAGCTTTATATGAGTGCTAACGGAAAAGGGAAACACAGTAAATAATTAAGGATTAACACCTGTATCAATTTATGTAATCGATGCGATCGGTTTACGAGAAATTAGGCAGAAACCAATTTAATGTAACAAAAATAAAATATCCTCAGAAATAAACGATAGGAATATGTAATAGAGATTAAGAATACATTTAAAGTCTAAAGCTAGGGTAAATATTTTAAGTCAACTTAATCTCTCTACTAAAATAACAACATTTTTGTTTCTATTCGCCACTCCCTGACCGCTCAACAAATATATTTTTAAATTCCGATTTTTCCAAATCTGCTATTTTTAACTGTAACCGTGAAAACTGTTTATGCGTGATCATGCTAGCGATCTTGAAGTTTTCTGAAAGGTCATTTACGTTAACACCAGTACGCATGGTTAAGTGGAGAGCAAAGATATTGACAAAAACCATCTGCATATTCGTACGTAAGCGTATGGTAAACCTAAGTAAATGAATAACTTGCAAACACGATATAGTGTTCACAGTGGCGGCTGATGTATGCGTGCTGCATCACTGACTAAATATTGTCACGCAATATCTGCGGTATCGTCGCGATATTTAGTGGCAAATGTACAAAGCTGCTAGTTTAAATTGTAATGGCGCGCTTTGATTGGCTCTCTGTACTTAATAAGATTTAAAACTGTTCGCGCGCTCTGATTGGCTCCTTGAACTTAAAAACTACTCGCGCACAATGACTGGCTCCTTCTCAATCTTTTTATTTTCCGGAAATGCTTTAAAACATTGCACAAAATGGCAGTACATTAGTCCAAAAAACTTCCTGGCAATGTTTTAAATTTAACCATTAAATTGCTTCCGCGCCAAAATAAATACAATAATAAAATTAATACAGTCTCGGGGAAGAAATATTCACAATTTTGAATTTCCTTCTTAAATTTCAATTAGCGTCCACTGTCCTTTTTCTATGCTTGTTATTTAAAGATGAACCTCCATGGAGCTCCAGGGGCGTAAAAAATTTTGAGCATTTGCCGGAGAATATTAAAAGACATCATCAATGTTCTAATTTCCCGAATATTAGTCGAGTGAACATTGCACTCAGGTAGACAGCGCTTACGGATCAATTCAAAAACAAAATGAACAAGTAAATGAAAATAGATATCTTTTGTCAAAAATTGCTCATTGTACAAAATCCAAGTCATAGAACAATCCTAGAATTTTTAGAGGGTTAATTGATTTGATGCCTTTAACAGCCATAATAACCATAAGGCTTTTAAGGGCACAATAAGGATAAAAACATTCTTAAGAAACACTATATCGCAGTTAAATGCTTTAGCTATATTATCAAATAGAAAAGGATTTGGTTCAAAATCTCAAGTGATAGACTTGTTTTTGAGTTACAAAAACTGTCGCATTTACTTTATTTTCCGCAATCAATAAAATTAAGGTAAGAATTTCTGATTAATGTATCGTTATTTTTTATGTAGCCTTTGCCCCTAAAAACTCACGAACCACCACTGAGTATTCATATTTTCTACTACAAAGTGCGCGAATTGACATTATCTCCATTGCAATTTGTCATAAGATGGTGAAAATACAGATAGCATTGACATCAGAAATAATTTAAGTCATTTTTGGATTTTTCCCGTTGGAGCAATAGAAAATCAAAGCAACCTTTCCTTAAAATATAGCTATTTATAGATTAATTTCCATTCCTCCGTTTATTTAAAGCTATTGTCATTAATTATAACCGCAAATTTACATATTTGAATATAATTACAATGAGGTATGCTGATCTTGAGATTTTATCAGTAGGTCTACGTTTTTAAGTGTTGCACTTTTCATATTGGATATAATGAATTCAAGTTGGTCAAGGTCTCAATTTTATGCGCATACATGCATATGTAATAAATGGCTAATAAAAGTACTTTTTAAGCCATAAAATAAGTACGTTAGATTTCGAAACGACTGCAATGTCATAACAGACATGTAAATTAATATATATTATAGCACAATTCGGTCATCTACAGTTTCGTCGTCTTTTATTTATCAAAGCAATAGTAATAATAATAATGGTAGTAGTAAATAGGATGCTTCTAGGATTGGTGGTCGTTTTTTGGCACATAGACTTTACTAAATAACTACGGTTTTATTATTTCTTTCCCAAAAGTTGCAACGTGTATGCGAAAAGTTATGTATGTACGTACACTCCGCGTCAACTGATTAGCTTCACAAAAAAGATACAATTTACGCCATATTTACACAATTATTTTAGGTAAAAGGCAAGTATAGTATTTTTATTGTTATGTTGCTTGAAATTATCATTATGTTAAAGTATTAAAAATAATTTTTGACATTAATCGCACTTCTACTAAAAAAGCTGACGTAGCCGCCGCGATATCTGAATAGTATCACAAGAGAAAAACAAGAAAAACTGAGGTTTTATGAGGTGAGTAAATTAAGTAATGAAACTGATATTTTTATTTGAATATAATTATAATTGAACGTTGTCTCCCTCAAAATAACTCTCTTGGTAAGCCACACAACGTTGGCGACGGTTCTTCCATTCCTCATAGCAGTGCTGGAACTCGGATATTGGAAACGCCTTTAGCTGGTGGGTTACAGCCATTTGAATGTTTTCGAGTGTCCCAAAATGATGTCGGTTCAGATCAATTTTCAATCTTGGGAAGAGGAAAAAGTCGCAAGGAGTCAAGTCAGGTGAATAAGGAGGCCGAGGAGTCACAGAAATATTTTTACTGGCCAAAAAACCATTAATGAAAATTCCTGTGTGACAGGGCGCATTGTCATGATACAGGATCCAATCGTTCGTGATGTTTGGTCTGACACGCATGACCCTTTTTCGGAGTCTTTCGAGAACCTCTCGGTAAAAATGTTGATTAACTGTCTGACCTTGATGCACGAACTCTATGTGAACGATTCCCTGGCTATCAAAGAAACAAATCAGCATGCAGATCTGTGATTTGCTCATTCTTGCATTCTTGGGCTTTGAATAGACTGAAGTGTGCCATTCCATGCTCTGGCGTTTTGTTTCCGGGTCATACTCGAACACCCAACTCTCATCACCAGTAATGACACGTTCCAAAAAAATTTCATTATTTTCAATCGAACTTTTCCTCTTTTCGCAAATTATGAAAATAATACAAATATCCGTCGGGACCGTTCAGAGAGAATCGTTTTTCGCCTGTGAAAATAACTGTGTGCCACTGATCAATCCAGTGCATATGGTTTCTCGCAAAGTTTAGTCTATTTTCTTTATGTCTTGGCGTGCACACTTTTTAATTATTCTTTGTAGTCCTCAAATTGGCCGTAGATTGCACGGCTTGCTTGATATTTCTGGCAGTACAACAGGAATTAGAAGCTTCGCGTAGAATATTTCTTCTTTCTCTCTCGGTAGTTGCAGTTTGAATGCCGCTTCTGTAATTTTTTCCGTAGTTTTCCATACTTCATACGAAATTATTCACAACTCGCGACTTCTGTTAATTCCACCAGCAATGTTTCTATTAGAGTAACCTTCTTCGTGTAATGTTT
This sequence comes from Osmoderma eremita, assembly GCA_031763485.1. NCBI lineage: Eukaryota > Metazoa > Arthropoda > Insecta > Coleoptera > Scarabaeidae > Osmoderma > Osmoderma eremita. The sequence goes on along the minus strand of JARFOC010087719.1, from coordinate 8,779 downwards.
TAATTCTCCCTATTTCTTCCACACTCAACCTTCTACCGCGTCCCATCCTATTTCAATGGCTTCCAAAATTAACGTAAATTAACTATTTATTACTGTTTTTAATGCAACTTACTTAAAAACAAAGTTTTTATTCGTGAAGCTAATTCGTTGTCGAGGTTTAGTCATTTGCAACAATAAAACTTATTGCACTGCGTCAAAATTGCCAAATGCATCATATGCACTTGTTATCTAAGCCTTCTTTGTTATATATCTTTTTTGTGAGGCTAATCAGTTGAGGAGTGAATGATCTTTCGTTGATTCGTATTTTCACTATTACTGTTACATACATGTAATCATAAAAGCAAACAGTAGATTAAAGTTTTTATTCTCCAAAGACTGAGACACACTTTTGCAACCAAATGTTAGAGCAGTTATTCTAGTTATTAGTTGGGACAGTCAAAATCACGCTTTTGAAGGCACTGACTACATCTTCCAGTCTGTGGAAACGTTCACCACGCAGTCGATACTCGATCTTTCGGAACGTAAAAAAATCGCTGGGCCTTAGGTCGGGTCTATACGGAAAATTATATGTATGTGAACTCGCATTAACATGATGGAGGATGATTCGTCGTTCTGGGTTGGCTTTTCGAAACAGCCGATTGCTTCTGGCAACCTATCGGCCGATTCAATTAATCTTTAATCTGGAAAAGAAATTCTACATGACCTAATTTTGAGACAAACGTTACCACCATCTTCTTCGACACACTTCGGGAACTTTTGTTAGATTCTCCTCAACTTGAAAACATCCAAACAACGGATTGACATTTATTTTCAGATTTATAGGAATACATTCATAATTCATCCACACTCCCGATGCCGTAGTTTTTTGAGTTTCCTTTGTTGAACCGGCTCAAAGTTTTACGGTACCAATTAACGCGAGTCTTGTGTTCCTCAGATAAAAATACGAGATCCATCGAAAAACCAGCTGTTTCATGTCTAATTCGTCATGCTGAATTTTTAGGATTAAGATCTTTGAAATTACTAAGGGCGTATGATCAACTCCATGTTAGAATTCTCATACCATCGCGAAATTGTCGATTGATGCGGTGGTTCATCATCAAGAACAGAAATCAATTCGACAAAACATTGTAATTGAGATAATGTTCTCCGATAGTTATAAGAAATTATTGGGCGGAAGTTCTCTCGGCTCAATTTGTCTGTGTCCACTTGTCAACTTTACAAATTCAATATGGCTAAGTCTTTACAATTAGGTTAACTTAATATTGAGGTTATAAAAATTGAATATGCAGTACTTAAGGGGATAGTAAATTTTGGTATATTTCCGGAATATATGCTATGCTATCAACCAATAACTTGAACCTTGTAATTCCCATGCTTCTGGTGAAGGTAGTTAAACACTTACCGCATAAAGTACTAAGAAGCAATACAAAACACCAATGATCTCATACATACAATTAACAAAAGAACAAAAAGTTTCTTATGGTCGTTAAAAATAATTACCAGCAGTATTGAGTACATAAATCATAACTACGTAGCCTAACACGTCTTACGTAGGTATTTTAATTGAGATAAACGTTAGGTAATTGCTGCCAGCTAACGACTGAAATTCAATTTTCAAGAAGTAATGACACTGCATTACATACCAGGAAAAAGAGCAAAAATACAGTGTTAGGAGCCGTAGTAGGCGAAACTTACCGTTGGGATTATTCGACGTTGGGCTGGTGGCTTTGGGCGTGCTAGCTTGACGTACTGGAATTTGAACACATTTCTGGCAAAGAACTTCTTTACCGTTATAGGTGACTTTCTCGCCGCTAGGAAAAGCTTGCCGACATCTGTTACAGGTGAAACACTTTTGGTGATAGGTTTTTCCTAGGGCCGTAACAACCTGAAAAAGAAAAACGCATTGTACAGACACCACCGAATACCATATGGAAAAGCGGCAAATTTTAAATTTACTACTCTATTACACCACTTTCATAATTTAATGTAAATTTCGAAATACTGAACGAACGTGAATATGTTATTATAACAGAATTAATGTTAAATACGTATTACTAAATATTTAACAACTAAGAACAATATGAAACTTATCAACGAAGATATGTCAGGTACAGAATGTCACAAATAATAAAGATAAATGCCAGAATGTTGAACTACTATTCAAGAAAAAGTATGTACCTATAATGAAAACACGTACAGACACTAATTTATACAGTCTTATGATTACATTCTAAGTAGTAAGGTATTGTTGTTTTTTTTTGTGATTGAAAAACACGAGAAACACTGGCACCATGTACCAGGACAGAAACACAGCAAACAGATGGTGAGGAAACCATCAGAATATTTGCCCACTGATTTACTGTCTCTTAAGAGAACGCAGATTAGGGTGATGACGTGTCTACTTGCTGGCCACAGATCAGTTCGGATAATCAGGAAACAACCGAACGCAGAATAGTGTGGATGTGAAAGACTTTTCTCGGTATTGGGGACTAAATCAAATCAAATCAAGGTGTTTTGTTATGAAATTGCTAAATAAAAGTCTTTCTTTTATTAAGTATTCTGTTTACGTACATGTATTACATTATTTTTCAGCTAAAAAAATATGATAAATAAGTTTTATTTTAATTATGGCAACTGCCTCCGCCAATTCAAATGCAGTGGTGTGTAAAAAAAATTGGGATAACTTTTATTTAGGTTGGGCAAAGGAGAAGTGACGGAATATATTGTGGAGTGACGAAACAAAAGTGAATCTGTTTGAAACTGATAAAATGCATCAATATGCAAGACGCCAAAAGGGACAGGAATTCTCACCCCAATAAACCGTCAAGACCGTAAAACACGGCGGAGGCAACATAATGCTGTGGGGCGGGCTGCTTTTCCTGGAATGGTGTAGGTCCCTTAGTGTGGATAAAAGAAAAGCTTACACAAGTCGGATATGTCAATATACTGCGTGAAGAAATGTTTTCTTATGCTGAAGACAAAATGCCGTTTAACAGGGCAATGATCCAAAACACGTCCAGAGCAGCGTGAGCATGGTTCGATGAAAATCAAGTGACTGTAATGCAATGGCCTTCCCAATCACCCGACTTGAACCCCATAGAGCACTTATGGGGGGACGTTAAAAAGGTAATTATCAATGTTTACATTAAAAATAAGGAACAACTGTGGTAAGCAACACAGGAAGCTTGGCGATTAATCCCCGTTGAAAGATGCCAACGTTTGGTAAACTCTATGCCCAGTAAAAATTCCTCGTTAAAATTTGTTGTCTCGTTTTATATTTTGTTTGAAAACAGTGTTTAATTTGAAGGGTCACTATTTTTTTGCACACCACTGTATATAACAAGAAATCTAACAGCACCATCGAAAATTTTCTTACTTAGCTTTAAAATCTGGATAAATTCCAATCGATTGCTCGGTATTCCTTACTAGAATACATATGATCTATGGTTTATATAGTTTCAACTGGGCTTTGGGGCATCCCGCGGACATGTATTATTAGTGACTGATATATTATGGTACCGAAATATTGCCATAGTAATCCTATGATGGCCTAATGCACCGCTTAATCAAAACATTAATCTATCTATTCTTAAAATCATTTGAGGAATTTATTTTTAAGTATCACCATAGTGTACAATATGGGCTGCATGCGTGAAAGAAGTCACGTGGTTTGTATTATTAAATATAAACCCTGTCCTGCACGTTCAAAGTAGCGCCCGTTAACTTAAATAGGCGGTCGTTGTGGTTACAGTAAACGCACATGTTTTATGACGGATATACTTCCTCTCTCGTCGCATTTTTAATAGCTATGTAGGAAGTACTCCGGAAAATCTCAGAAGTTATTTTACCTGAGTCAGGTAAAATAGTTTTCTTATACATAATTAAAATTTACGTAATTCTTCACTAATATATGATTAGCGCCACCTATAAGCAAAAAGTGTCTGGTTCAAAAGCTTCCTTCCTATTGCTATCGTCCACTACATTATTGAATTGTTTATGCAAAAGGATCTGATGATATACTTAACTACTTCTACATTAATAATTGTATAGCAAACTTTTGTGCATTACCTCTAAAGTAAGTTAACAAAATTTGTAACCTCGTAGCAAGAATTTAGTTTCAAACCAGAACAGTGGAAGTTTTATTACAAAACAAACATCGTAACATCTATTTTGAAAAAAAAAATAGATTGTTTGCAAAGAATATGGTAGTCAGTAGTAAATACAATTTAATGTCATATACATTACACGTTTCTTTAATTAGTTTTTGTAACAACACTCAAAGAACCACACAAAAACCCTTTATAAATGGCTGATAAATGATTTTATAAAATTTTATAATACAAAGAAAGATATATTTTATTATCTACCTATAATATTATGCTTAATTTTACCATATTTAATGTTAGACAGTTTGTTGTATTAAAAGAAACTACCCCTTAATTTAACAAAATGAGAAGTATACTAAAAATTATCTTGTTTAGAACCGTTTCAATATGTACTTATTCATTATACACGTATGCTCAGCTCTCACAGGGGTGCGAAATATATTGTACGATCTGGAACGATCTGGCATACTTTCATTTATCACCGCCTCGTATGTTAATTTATCGATATTATAGCCTTCAATTTTAAAGAAATTTCGTTTCTGCTGAATGTTATCACCTGAATAAAACTTGTTCACAATGTTTTTCTTTTATCTTTTATAATGCTTGCGTTTTCCCTATTTTAAATCTTGTGGCTAAAATAGGTTTTACATATAATACCGCGCACTATTAGTGGAATAAATAATATACACATCTACACAATGTTACGCTGTCACAACTAAGCGCTCATATGTTTGTAACCGCCTGTGTTGAAGCGAGGAGACAGATTTCGGGGAATTACAATACAATTGAAATAACATGAGATGCTATCTAAGAATGTGAAATGCAGGTCTTAACACGTCAAGACATGTTCAAACATTAACCATTGCATGCTGCTTGATCAGTTCCGAGCTCTAGCCGACAACAGAAATAACGTCAAGACATGTTCACTTATACTACATATCTATGCATGCATATTTTAGGTGGATACGCGAATATCCTGGAACATAAGAACTAAGGGTGATGGAGAAATTCTGAAAACATAATTGATTTCAGTATACAAAAGTATATGGGAATCAGGCATCTTTGTGGTTGGGATAAAAATCTTGTTAACCAGTGTAATCGGCATCTTCGAGAGAAGTTGGAAAGTACAAAACGTCTTTTTCCTTTAACTTTTTTTGTTATTTACGCGTAGGTAACACAATTACCACCATACATTTATTTAATTATCATTTATATTTTGATGAGATTTTAAATTAAATATATTTTCTACTATTCTATATTGTAGAAAGAGATATTATTGTACCCTACATAAATCATTACTTACGAGTAAGTATCGTACGATGTTTGCGATGCGACGATACCTACGATGACGGCCTCTATGATTACCTACTCGCATCGTTGGGTAAGGTACTCGCCGATTATTAACAAATAGGTGAATAAAAAAACTATTTATATTTCTTGAAGCCAAAAAGTATAGTGCTACTAGACATGTACAATGTAGATTCAGGCGTAGGAAATTAACATTACACATTATTTAGTAACATTTCTTTAACGAAAACATGTTTTCGAAAGTGGGTTAAATGTTTATTCGCTTCACAAGATTATTTTTGGAATTGTACAAGCGATAAAAACTGAGATACACACAAATTGCTTTGTGCTATTTGGAAAGTGTAGTTTCCGACTTTAGAATATTTTTAAAAGGACAACCTTGCAAATATAATTCTTACTAATACATAAAGTAAGAATCACCTCTAAAACGTGAAATTTTGTATGGCACTCATTCATTTACGTGCGCATAAATCTTTTCTTTTTCATTAAAGACTTATGTGAACAAGATTAATATAAATTAGAGGCTACATTTAATAATTTTTTCTCCCTGTGCACCAAACTACATGCTTTTTGCAACTACATACATAAGTTGTGTAAGAACAATTATCGCTATGTCACTGTCAAATACGTCCTCATATAATTGTCCAGTTATTGTTTCACTTAAGGCTAATTGAGGTCTGACACACCTAAGTATGGTACAAACATTGTAAGCATGTGTGTTCGCTTGAATAAATATGACGCTTAAGTAAATATTCAAAACAGAATTAACGATTGGACGATCTCGGAAAATCCTTTTTATTTTAAGATGGAGATAAACAAATCATAACTTTTCCCATCCATTTAATGGTAGTAATATTTTTAGAAAGTCCATATCTGAGAAATAATAAATTGCACTGTTACTAGAATAACTTACTTTATAACGTAATTATTTTAATAATAGCCGATTAGTACCAATCGAGAATGTGGAAAGGGCGTAGCTATTTTCGATTTTTCAGTTTATGCCAAGCCGCTCTCATCGGCGTGAGGTTTCTGCTAGATTAACAAGACGTAGTCGTTACTTTCACCTAGCACGCATTGATGATGTGTGGTAGAATACATTAGAATCGAAGTTAATTGAAAGAAACTAGGTCGCTTCGAGCGTTTTGTGTTTTAAGTTGATTCATTATCTCTGGTTGCTTTTATTGATAAATTAATAATGACCGCTTCGGACGAGACTATGCACCATTCGTCACCGACAAACTAACGGGAAGTCTACTACACTGCAATGAGTCACTCGATGAACATAAACATACAAGAATGGTAATAAATTAATTTGGTCTGTTATTTTTTTCAAGTGATAAATACTTTGTTGTCTTTGTAAGCTTACGCATAACATATGCATCTATGTGTACATCAATGGGCAAACCACATTCGAAATGATCCAAACAAATGGGATAATATCTAAACTTGCTCACAGCTTATTTGATACAGTCTGTTTTAAAATGTAGATCGCTGTAAATTCAAAACTAAGATATCAATAAAATTTGAGTGTAGCTGCATGTTCAACGAATATATTGCGCAAAACCGAATTCGCGAAAGTATATGAACCTCTCCATCCTGCAACAAGGAAATAGCAGTTACACGACAAAATTGGAGCTCACAGCTTATTTGATACAGATTACAATATATTCTAGTCGCCATATTGTCTCGTCCTTGACCGTTTTTGTTACCTCTGCTTTGATTATGTAGGCAACCAGTTTTAAGAAATTTTTAGCCTCATTTCGGCAGCCTAAATGTTGGTACGTGATTTTAAAAAATGGGTCGTTTCCAAACAATTGAGTAGCGTGAATTGGCATTAAACAATTTCTCTGTCCGGAAAATCAGGGCAAATCTGAAGTTATCAGCTCCAAAACTGGCGACGGAGGTCCTGCAAGAATTAGGAAAGTCGTGCAGTGCTAAAACTGTCCGCCGCGTGCTTCGCGGGCATCACTTTAATGGTCGAGTAGCTCGCAAGAAGCCGTCATCAAAAGAAACCAACTTTGCCGACTTACCTTTGCAAATGAGCATATTTCGAATAGTCCGCAGCTGGATAATTTGTTCTCACGCTGCCCAGTACCATGCTAAGAAGAAACTCAGGTGTTGCTACTAAATTATTAGAAAATTTTTCAAAACTAATTACTGTTGGAGGGGTTGATTTGTTAGTATTAGGGTTTTTTTCCCTATACTCTTTCACCAACAAAAACAAATATTGCTTTTGTTCTTCATTGGTTGTAATCAACGTATTATATTCCTCCATAAAGCAACTCCACGCTCAGCTATATCATCCATTACTCGCATAGAATGAACGATTTTTTGCGGCCACAAAATCAGTGTCATCGTTTCAAGTTTTCACATCCTTATTCAAAAAAATTGATGAGATACCCAGGATCTGAAAAAATCGTAAGAAGTTGCTACTCAGGAAGTTTTCAATATTTTTTTTTGTGGATGTGTTTGACATCAATGTTTTTTTTTCTTTTTCGACAATCTTCTATGCCTTCGATTTTTGGTGCATCTACCATTTTCTTCTTATCTTGAACTGAAAGTTCGTTGTTGAAAAATGCAAAAGAAACCAGCTCTTCCGACAAATACCACAAATGGCGCAGTATTTTTTTCAGCGCAACAGTAGCCATTTTTTGGTTAATTCTTTCAAAGGCTGTAAGGTCTTTCAATGCCAAGTGCTGACCATCCGGTAGAGGCTTGAAACCAATATTTTATATATATCATCACTGTGTAAATGCATATTTCTCTCACTGCTTTCTCGTCCTTTTTTGTTAGTTTAAACGGATGTCTAAATAGGAAAATTTTTAAGCAGTACAAGGCTCTTGCCATCCATCTAGCTCGGTGTAGACCAGCAGGTCTCCTAAATGAAACATCTTTTTTCGAGAACTCCTCTTAAGAAAATGATGGTGAGATTCCACAGTTCCCTGTAGTCATCTCGAGGTTGATGTACTTGTAGTTGTTTTTCCGCAAAAGTAATCCTGTCTGCGGCCACTACAAGGATGTTTGACTCGGCGTCATAAATTATTGTTTTGTAGTCGCTTTGGTCACGTTTGTCCTCATTTTTCTTAAACCTTTTGAATAATTGTATATCAGGACCACTAGACTGAACGAGAGATTGATACACTACAGTTGACAACATACTTTCCATTATGTGGTGACGACAAGCAAGCTACAGCATATGTTTCTCCATTTTTCGCTCCAAAGGAACGCATACTCCATTTCTTAAACCGGTGTTTACAACAGTTGTGTCAAAACATAAACAATTTACCTTATCGCTCAAATTCCATGAATTTAATGTTTCGTAGACAGCTGACGCACATGCTTCACTTGTTCCACGTTCCAATTTT
>JARFOC010087708.1:0-13910 GCA_031763485.1 Osmoderma eremita | reverse complement strand
ATGTAGGCATAAATGTCAAACCTTTGTTGAAAAGATGCCACCAGGGGGCGTTTATGAGATAATTTTTGAAATAAAACGTAACTGTCAATTAGTTCACTTGAGTTGTTGTCAGTTGTTATTCTCGGGTTGTTGTCCTGTATCAATAAATATTTTTGAGGTTAGAGAGATGGTTGAAAGAAATACCGTTCGTTTATATTAAAAACTCTATCTGTCGGAAATATTTTTATCTATATGCATATTTAGTAATTAGAAGTAACAATTTTTGGAACATTTTCTTTTTCAAAATGTTTGTACGATGTGTTCAGAGCATATATTTGTTTGAATGTTGTAAACATAAATAACTTTGAAAAACCATTTCAAAATATATATTGAATCAATTAAAAATACACATATATTATCAAAAAATCACACATTGTTCCCAGATAAATATATCTAAAATAAAACACTTAAAAGGGGAACCTTTTTAAATAAAAACTAGTAAGTTGTTAGTTCTCTAAAATAAAAATTAAAAATAAATACAAATATATATAAACACAAATTAATGTGTACAAATTTAATATATGTAAATATAAGTATAAAACAGTCGATATTGCAACGGAGTAAAAATGTTTCATGCGTGGCAATGCAAGGCAAGCGAAACAATTGCTGAGAAGTACCGTTAAAATGGAGAAGAAAAGTGATGACGCCAATTTGTTTTGTTTGGAAACCTACGCAATGCCGCCAACAGCCTAAAATGATTAAAAGAATCATATTTTTTTATCATTTTACGCTATCTAGGTTTCCAAACAAAAGAAGTAACCTATCGATTTTCTGCCATTCTGTTATTTACATGTGTTTGGATCTTTCTTTATATTGTGTTTATTTTCTATTTCAATAATGTAATTATTTTTAAAACAAAAAAAATTGTAAGCATATCCTTTTCACATTTTGCCTTTGGTGAGACTGTGCAGGTTTCCAAACAAAATTTGAACAATGAATTTGTATATTGGGGGTGTGAGGCATGAGCTTAACCTAAATCCGAAATAATATACAGGATGTTCCATTTAAGAAAATGCATGTTTGGTTCACCCTGGTGATATAAGACTGCTTACAATTTTCGTAAATAATTTCATTTGATATCTTATATGATAACAAATATATCCAGCTTTGCCGCATCAATGCCTCACCCTGTATACGAGTTTGGAATTCTCAGTTATCATTGAAAGTTTGTTTTCGGACCGAGTTGAGAACATCTTTGTAACAGGTCCTGGCAAACGTCACTACATATCTTTGAAAGTAATTTACCTTTACAAATATTTAAAAATTAAAAAATTCTCAAATCGAAATAAACAGATTTGTTTATGTTTTGAAGGACTCGATTTTAGTAATTAAATCTTACACTTTAACGTGAAACCTCTTACGTCAAGTTCTACAACAGTAGATTACTAGACCACGTTTGGAAAATACGTTCATATAAATCTTAGAAATTGTATTGGAATTTTTTCATATGACGTTGTTTCAATAATTCTTGTTTACTTAGAAATCGTAGTATACTTCTTTCTATTCATTTAATTTTTTTCTCATTTCAAATTCTTTAATTTTCATAAATATGTTTATTTCAAAAGATTTCCGTTATTATTTCATCCCATTTCCAGAATAACTATGAAATCCAAAGAGGCAACTATGCCAGTTTAGACGAAGTGCACATAAATTTCTTTCGAAACCTCTTGGGCGAAAGCAGAATGTTGATGGACCTCTCCGATTTAGAAAAATACAACGTGGATTGGATGAACCACTTAAGAGGTATGTGGAGCATCGATAAATACATATATTGTGCTATTGCAAGGTTCCTCTTCAATCCTTTCATATTTGAAACTTTAAACTTTGAGGTTTCAGTAGTCTGGTATTGAAACCGAAAACTTCAGAGGAAGTTTCGCAGATTTTGGCATTCTGCAATGAAAACAAGATAGCAGTCTGTCCGCAAGGTGGAAACACGGGCGTCGTTGGTGGTTCCGTACCCGTATTAGATGAGATCATCTTATCGACCGAGTTGATGAATCAAGTAGTTAGTTTAGATGAAGTGTCAGGTAATCTAAATGATTTTCCGGAAAAATGGATAAATAATCATGAAAATTCGCAGGAGTGCTAGTCTGTGAAGCCGGATGCATTTTACAAGACCTAGATAATAGATTAAGCGAAAAAAATTTAATGATGCCGTTAGATATAGGAGCCAAAGGGTCGTGCCATATAGGTGGAAATGTATCTACAAACGCTGGAGGATTAAGACTGCTTAGATATGGAAATTTGCACGGAAATATTTTGGGTTTGGAAGTGGTAATATAATCAAACCTAATACAAAATAAGAGTTACCAAAATTATTTTTTTAGGTAAAGGCTAATGGAGAAGTTTTAGATCTCTTGTCGACGTTAAAGAAGGATAACACCGGTTACCATCTGAAGCATCTCTTTATAGGCGCCGAAGGGACTCTGGGATTCGTAACCAAAATAGCGATACAATGTCCAGTAAAACCCAAAAGTCAAAATCTAGCTTTCTTGGGTTTGCAAAACTACAGTAAAGTCCTTAAGGGGTTTAGGTACGCTAAGGAGCAATTATCAGAGATCTTATCGGCCGCAGAGGTAATGGACAGTCGCACTATGGATACTGTGAAAGAACATTTAGGACTTAAATCACCAATCGGTGAATATCCTTTTTATCTTTTGATAGAAACGTCCGGAAGTAGGGAAGATCATGACGGAGAAAAGTTAATTAATTTCGTTGAAAATGCCCTGACCAAGCATTTTATTCTAAACGGAACAGTGGTCACAGAACCGTCAAAATTTAAGGTGCTAAAAGTTGATATGATAAACATGTATTATTTTGTTAAATCTATGACTTCAGGATATTTGGAGTATCAGAGAAAAGATACCAGACACCTTTAGAAAAGAGGGTTACGTGTTCTGCTATGACTTTACGCTTCCCCTTGATAATTATTATAAATTGGTAGACGAAATAAGAGAATACATGGGAGATCGCGCCGACAGGGTCTTTGGATTTGGACATTTAGGTAAGGCGTTAATACTCAAGTTTGAGACTTTTCACCACTTTATAAATTCTATTTCAGGTGATGGAAATCTACATCTACAAATATCGACCAAAAACTTTGACCCAGAGATTTTAGTTCATATAGAGCCATATATTTTCAAAAGGGTCAAAGAGATGAAAGGTAGCATTAGCTCGGAACATGGAATTGGGTTCTTGAAGGCAAAATATTTAAACTTAATAAAGGACGCCAATACCATCCAACTAATGAAACATTTAAAACAGACTTTAGATCCCAATGGAATAATGAATCCCTACAAACTATTTCGATAATAGCTTTCAATTAAATGGTTTACATAAATATTATTTTGTTAGAAATGATATTTTTAAAGGAATATTGACAAGTAATTATACTATAATTTGGCTCTTAAATATATTTATTATAAAATACTATGTACTTATAATTCAAAAACCGGAAGCTCCTATTGAATACAAATATAAAAATAAGCATAAATAAAAAAACTGAAGCGAATCAAGCAAATAAATGCTTAATTTTCGCGTCAACTAAATTGACCACCTGTCCAATCGTTCCATTTGATTCCACAAATTCAATTTTAGGATCAGACATATTCGCATATGCCTGTATAATGCTAAAATAAACAAATATTCTATTCAAAATGCTTCATCAATGATAAAATCTTAGAATTACTTGTTTCGAAACTCCACGCTCGTTTTTAACAACTCCTCCTGATTGGTAGTTACTTTCCTTCTAGAAATACGTTGTCGTCTGACCTCCTCTGTCGTTACCAAAGCAATAACCATGTCTGGTTTCAATAAATCGCAAGGCCAAGAGTAAATTTTATCGGATTCTGGCGGTAATTTCTCGATGAAACCATTTTGTACTGATTCTGATAACCAAAACGCGGCAGTAGAATGCCAAAATCTTCAAGTAAGTAATGATGATTAAGGTTAAATTTAAAAAAAATGACTACTATAGCCATCTACTGTGTAAAGTCGGTAAATGAAATTGTCCATTGATATAGTTGACAATAGGTGGCTCCTGTAATCCACTTTTCCGAATACACATTATTCTTGCAATTTTTACTTTTTGTTAATGGTAAAAATAATCTATTATTCTAATCTTCCCATAAATTATCACAAACAATAAAAAACAAATTATGGCAATTATGTTATGAGTTCTACAGATAATAATCTTTACTTACCTATTATAGCATCTACATTTTTTTTACAAAATATATAGTTATTTATAAAATATATTATATATATTTGATGTGTGTATTATGTGAAAGCTGTTACTTACTGATTTTATACAAAAAAAAAGCTAGCTTACCGATCTAATATAACTGGAGAACGTTGAAGAGCGTCAAGTATTTCCAATTCAGCAATGTAATTACCCATAGAATAAAAAGGTGCCGATAATAATTTTTGCTCGAAATGAGATCTCAAATCTGATACTGAATTTGGTGGTGTCCGCATCAAAGAACCACAGTATTTCTTGGCAATATTTCTGCTTATCGTGCTCTTACCTAACAATTAAATAGAACACATAATTAAATATGATTTCATATTTCATTCATTGAGATAATACCTGTGGCGTCTAATCCTTCAAATACAATAAAAGGAAACTTCTTCGCTTCAGTTCCTTTCAGGCCACCATAATCCGAACATGTTTTATTATAGACTGCCAACAATTTCTGCACACCTTCTGAGTTTGAAAACTACAATTAAATAATTAAATCCATTGTTAAGTGTTACTGCGTTTGATTCCTTGCAAATAACAAAAGGAAAAACACTTACCTCACTTTTTTTTAAAACATCAAGCACGGATTTTAAAGAATGAAATACTGTGGGAACAGACGTTTCCATGTTGTTTAGAGGGTATGCAGTTGTCAAGCTGACTAATGAATTCGATGTTTGAATAGGCAATAATTTCAAGTGGCGATATGAATACTTTATTAGTCGCATGTCATAGTTTTTACGACAACGATTAGGGTAAACCCCGAAAAACGTGTGATTTACCAACTTGGATAGAATATGTGTGATGATATTAAAAATGAAAGTATAGTCAGTTTTGCCTTAAAAACATTTTCAATATATTGATTTTAATTGTTGGAATTCGTAAATCAAGGTAATTTCTTTTTTCCCGATAAATTATATTGTGTGATAGGTTAGTATAGTAACAGTACAGTAGACAGTAGTGAAGCCTTTACAATGGTGAGGGCGCTATATACTTACGCTGGCTCTATTCTTAAAAATTAATATACCGAGTGATTTATTTTAAGTGAAGTGTTGTGGTATCCTAAAATTCCCTAATTATAAATAGTATATGCATTTTATATACGTTGACAGTAGATTGGCAGTATGTGAGTAATAAAATAACATCTAAATGTAACAGAATATAGCATATAACAGATAACAACAGAAGGTAACAGTAGTTTCTGTTACCTTCCGATGTTATTTTTCTTCTCGTTGCATTACTATCTATGCCTTTTTCGATATCTGTCTTGATAACATAAGATACCTATTCAATTTGTTATGAGACTCGAGTGATTTTATTGACACAACAACATGAAAATATGTGGTATCTATTCTTCGCAAAATCTGTCAAAACTATCTTTACAAACATTCATTCACCCTATCACTTTCGCCAATTCCTCAGTCAGGCCAACTTAAAATTTTTAGGTCATGTGTTTAACCACTTAGTATACATACATAATCTTATTTTGTCTAATACGGATACATATTTCTATTTTATGTAATAATTTTGAACAAGTAAAATAAAATGGCAGTTTTATTAATAAAAAAATTCTTATAATTAGTATTTTATGACAAATTTTCAATATTCTTGTTTAACGGTAAACTTATCCAAAATGACATCCTATCTGGATGGAATTCGTTAACCATGTTCCTTTCAATAACATTGCCGTCACTAACTTTATAGTGACCTGATAGTTTAAGATATAGCAAATCACTGTTCTTCATTATATCCTCATTTTGACTGCTCTCAAGTTGCTTCCATCGTAGATTTTCTTCGTACAACTCCGGGGGCGTAGGATCGCTAAAATTAGCGACAATGTGAAACACATCGAATAAGAAATCAAAATTTTTTGAATCCGTACTTACAAATATGTGGCAAAATTAGTGAAAAAATGTATCATCAAGTCGCTCATTTCTCTATCGCTATTGGTGAGTTCAAAGTCGGGAAAAAGCTGTGGTGATTTGAATAGATACAATAGATCGTCGCAATGACTAACACCTAAAATTCAAAATGGCATCGCTGAAATAGAATATATTTTTATGAATAGAAATTACCCCATTCGAAATCAATTTGGTTTTGCGTTGCGGCAAATATATCGCCATAAGTCTGATTGCCTTTGTAATCAAAGTAGTAAAACCATATATTTTCGTGACCTCTGTGTTTGTGCAAGAGTGACGTTTGATATGCTGGATACACAAACCCACGATCACTATAAGCCTAAAATAGATTAAAATTTCATTATACCTCAGGGAGGGTGCATTAGTATACCTTTGGTGAAAACCAGGGGTTACTCGATCTATAGATGGCTCTGAGAATTGTAGAACTCTACATAAGAGTATTTTAAATTTATATTACAAATCCTTTAGTTGTTAGTAGTTCTTTTGGTTTTTACTTATTCTTGAATCATTATCGTTATTTTTGTTATTATTGTGTATTTCGTCTGTAAAGATTGACGTGTCCCGAATTAATTATTATTTTGTTAACGCATGTCGAGCTAAAAATGATTCATCGCCAGGTACGTCGACCCGACTGTAGTTTTTAGTGTAATTATATTCCTAATGGCTATATTTTTATTGAGAAGGGTAGATTAATGTTAGAGCGAATTGTTTTCCTTCAGAGTCTTTAGTCTGGAAGTTGCTCTTGTAGAAGTCAGTACGTGAATAAAATTATTGTTTAAGTTGGTTGGTGCGTTATTGTGTTTGAAAAATAAATACATTTAAATATTTTGTGCGGCAGCAGTAATCCGAACAGTGTGTCTATTGTATTCCGCCTGGTAAGTAAAAAGGTTAATTCCAATTGTAAATATAACTTTCAGGAATACGTTAATCGAAACCGTCAATGCGTGTCTTTTACGCAACTTGTGCCTCCTATTTTAATTCTATTTCCAAATATAATTATGTATTTAAAAATCTGCACGGCAGAATGCGTACATTTTTTGGCACATTTTGTGAATGACATGTATTGTGTATTGTGGTTCAATGAAACGCGTTTTACTAGGGACAGCGCAAATAATTATCACAATAACCAAATGTGGTCTCTGGAAAAATCTGATGCAACTAGAACACGCCGATTTCAACAATGTTTCTGTATAAACGTTTGGTGTGGTATTTTCGACAACCACTTATTACTAATACAATTTGTAAATGGCCGCTTAAATGCAGACTTTTTTTGAAAATCACACTATGCGATGTAATTGATAATGTACCACTTAGTATCATTCGATATATGTGGTATCAGCACAACGGTGCATCACCACATTGAGGAAGACGAGTTATTGACTTGTTAAATCGACAATTTCCAAACAGATCGATTGGCCAATGAGGTTCAATACACTGGCCATGACGATTCCCAGATTTAAATACGCTGGATTATTTTGTCTGGGGAACCATGAAGCACCAGGTCTACCAAGTAGAAATAGCTACTCGTTAACAGTTAACGAAAGGGTTCAAGTAACGGCTGATCATTTGTCACAGAGCTAACAAATCACCCAGCAATAAACATGCATCAACATCAAGATCTAACGTGATCTTTTCCTGTGTCAAATTACTATCAAACAGTTTACAAAATATCTTCTAAAGGACTAGCAGTTAAAATATATTATAATTTAAATTTTACTTGCATTTATCAGACTCTGTATACTCTTTGGATTAGTTACATCAATTCCGTCCTTATTCGAGAAGTAAAAATCATTAATTTTTGCCCAAGTGTTGGCTAGGTCATCTTCACTAACACTCTGTTTAAGATAGAGCATTTCGATGAGGTTTGCACTAAAATTCGCATTTATAATTTCCAATAAATCGATTTGCCTGACAAATGCTAAAATTAAAATAGCAGTTGTTGAATGTGTTTTTGGAAATGTAAAATCCTCAAATATCACGAGAACTAGATATTAAGTTTATCGTTTACAGTAAATATTTTTGAAAATGGCCAAGGTTGAAAACTTACGTGAAGCCCTCAAAATTCCCTCGCTAGAAGTAACTCCAATGATCCAGGGCACATTGGAAAATCCTCCTCTTTGTATAATTTCGATCGGATCTTCCGTGATAAATGGCTCTAGATTCTTTTCAGTTTTAAATTCGATCGCTGGCAGATACACAGTTAGAGGTTCTGATCTCATAAACTAGGCAACACAGTTTATGATCAGCAAGAATGTGCGAAATCCAAGAGGATTAATTACCCTAAATAAGTTCATGCTTTCCACCAAATCTTCCGCCGAAGTTTCTCTTAGACAATCCACAATTTCGGCTGTACTAAGTGTACTATTACAACCTACAACGTCTGCTTGCATTTTCGTTACTGTAAGTGATAACTCTCGTTGCGGATGCGCCCATAATGCTAAGGCCGATCCACTCTGAGTAATAGCAGCATGAAATAAACCTGTAGCGTTTAAATAGGGAAACCTTTAAATTCGAATGTATTTGTTCCTTTATCTTTGTACCTTTTGATTGTGGACTTAAAATGTGATGATGGATTGAACCTGCTCCGGCGCTCGCACCGAATAAAGTAACTTTTGTCGGGTTTCCACCGAACGCTCTAATATTACTTTGCACCCATCTCAACGCTGCTACTTGATCATTGAATGCCCAATTACCCGGAGCCGCGTCGTCATAAGTACTGAGGAAACCTTAAAAATTGCGGTTGTTAATATATGTAGGTACCTGGATATCCTCAATCAATCCTTATTTACCAAATATGCCTAATCTGTAATTGGAGGTGACTAAAACTACATCTTCATCCATTAAATACTCGGATCCCAAAAGATCAGATGAGGAGGAACCAGCAATGAATGCCCCGTAATGGATAGCAAACATAACTGGCAGAAGGCCTTTATGTTTGATTATTTTTCCATCACTAGTCTATACAAAACACCTTAAGTGATTATAATGTCCAAATTTTATACATACCACAGGGGTGAAAACATTGATGTACAAACAATCTTCGCTGCCTTCGACTTCTGGTTCTTTTGAAAATAAGTAGTTTTGTTGCATGCACATTGGGCCATCTCTTGTAGCATCTAATACACCAGTCCAGGATTCAGGTTCTTCTGGGGCCTAAGGAATAATATTTTACATGTGCTGGTAAATAAAACAAAATGTAATAAAGTATTTTTCATTACAAATTATTATAGGAGTCTACATGCTCTGGAAACATATGTACCGAATGAAATAAATCAGTTTCTTTTGCGTGGAATTCCCTATATACTATGTATTAGCGTTACCAGACATTACCACCGAAAGAATAAGGCCCCGATGCTGATATTTGACGTCACCAACGCTAGGTGTCGTAAATAGATCGGTCGCTTCTTTTAACTCGCATTTTTGTCTGAAGTATTAGTTTTATTGGTTATTATTTTGAAAGACAGAGTGCCAGTCGTCAATTGAGCCTTTCGTCGCACTCCATTCGATTTCCTCGTGAAAAAAAGAAATTTCTAAGCAAAACCATTTATACTCAAAACTACATTTTGTGTGTATATGTTTGTAATACTTTCAGTTTTTTCATTTTATTAAATGTATTTTAATATTCATTTCTTCAATTAATATAACAAGTTTCTTAACTAGTGACATTAGTAAAGATTGCAAGGATTGTGGGGCAGCACAATAAACACACTGTTCGGATTACTCCTCCCGCACAAAGTACGGGACGACACGTGTTTCGGGAATAAGTGGATTCCCATTATCAAGTCGAATAACCGAATGAGCACGAAAATAACTTAAAGTAGAAACATGCACTCCCTTTTCTTCTCCCTTCATTCCATCTACCTATCCCTAACATATGTACAACCTTCGCCCCCGGACGCAAAAATTCTTAGAAGGACCACCCGAGTGTTCTCAAGTGTACGCCTTTATTACTCCAATAAATCCATTAGAACGGAAAATGACAAGGGCACTTCTTCCCGATTAAGAAGGTTTTTATTCTCTTTAATATAAATGGATTCTTAAGCATCTAGCCCGTGCGTCGTTGTTACCGAATTCATATTCGTTTTAAACTATCTATATTTATATTATGTACAAATGTGGTTTAAAATAACTTTTCGGTGAACATAATGACATTTTCTATTTGTTTTTGTTATTTCAAGTAATAAGTCTGTGGTTACGTTTATATTATTAGAGATAAACTGGGTTTTAAGTTTACTCTCTATGTTATTACTAATTGACTACCTCCTAACCATACAAAAAAAAATTCTACTCTTAAAACTCAATTAATTATAACAAAATAGATAATAACGGCCGTGGAGAATACTGTAATTTGACGCAAGCGTTTGCGAATCGATAATTTTCAACCAGTGCTTAGGTATCTGGAAAGTATTGAAAATAGCTTTGGAATTTTTAAGCTTATACTTACATTTTCATCGGTTCTTGAATCGTTGCTGTCAAAAAATGTATAATATTTTCATCAGTAAAATGTAACTCACACACGCTACCGTATTTACATGGAGTAAAATATGTTCTAGGAATAGCAGACATTAGTTTAAGTCGGTGTCACTTGAAATCTGAAATGTGTACACTCTCGGAACATTTTTATAATTACCGCGACAATCGGGGATAATAACTAAAATTAAGTTAAATTGAACAAATACGTGCATGCGGATTGGTTTAACTTCGCTAGTTCGCGTGCTACTACGCAATCACCTAATATTTCAGATATAGACGCGTGACGTCACAACATTCGGGCCTTTTACTATCGGCGGTAATGCACCAGCTCACATTCCTTATAATTCTTCAGTTCACAAATTATTTGTTTATAACTATTCTTGTTTTATTTATGCAAACAGGATTTATAAAAATGCTTTCCTGCGTTCTTTAGTTTTATAAATATGTCGATTAGCAATTGGTGTTTAAACTAAACGTTTGCAAATTTTGAAAGTATTTGAGGAGCTTCTACAGGATAAAACCGTTTCCTGTAATTTGTTAGAAATTATCTAAGGAAATGTTAATGACGATAACTTAGAATAGGAAAGTATTTTTGATTATGAATCAATAAATATTGTTTGGAATAAAAAACCGACGCATTTTAGTTACTTTTAGCTTAATAAGTTCATATGAAGTTACTAGTCTTTCTGTTTGTTTATATTCGTTATAATATCCCTATAAATAAAATGGTCGTTACTAAGTTATTTATTTATAATAAGTTTATTATTATTAAAGTCACCCTCATTTTATATCTAACGGATTTAGTTATAAAATAATATGATACGGTGGCTCAAAATAGTAAAAATAAAAATACCCATACCACCTTGATAAGTGAAGAACTTCAGATACGTATTTCGGAAACTAAGTTGCCGAATCTCTGAAGGAAAATAATGTTAGACGTAGCACTCCGGGAGATATGCACCACAGAGAACACCACTTGAATAACAGTGTCTAACATTATGTTCCTTCAGAGATTGATGGCTACTTAATTGCCGAAATACGTATGTGGATTTCACTCGTCAAGGTGGTAAGAGTATTTTTATTTTTAACGGATTTAGTAAATAAAAAAATTTCTTTATTACCTTAAACCTCAACCTACCAACTGGTGGCTTAGCAAATGGTATTCCCCTAAATGCCAAGAAGGACCTGCCACTTCTCGATTTCATTACAGTCCCCATTACATTTCCATATTGCGTTAGAATAGTTGGTCCACCCCTAATTGCTTCGCTACTTTCGTATACGTTGAACAAGCATAGCCACAAGAAAATTACTTCCATCTCCATCACCTATAATCAACGCCTTAGTGTATGGTCTATTAATGACGTGTTATTTATTTTCCCTAAGGCGAGTTCTTTTCCATAAGATTTTAATATTATATCTACATATCTATGGACAATAATTATACTGTTTTCTTTGTTATTTATATAATTTTTATTTATTTATATAGATGTAAAGTGGAAAATAGTTGGCAACCTGTCATTTTTTGAGGTTACTTTCTTAATAAACAAAGTAGGAATGTGCTGCACTGGCTAATTCCATCCTGGTAAAAATGTCTCCCATGCAACAGGAAGAATTTATTCAAAATTAAAAAATATGGGAGCTATTGCAAAAAAATTTAAACATCCATATGATCACTGACGAAGAACATCAACTCCAAATTATCCTAAAACTTGTGTATCGCAAAATGAACTAAATAGTGAAATTTCTGGCACTTCTGTAAGAAGAATTTTAAAGATGAGCAAGTTAAGGCCCTACATACCAGATTTTGCAAGAACGGGACTACGGCCAATAGGAAGGAAAACAAGGAACAACGGGCATTTGTTTAGCGACTAGGCCACTTTTTCTTCCAATGGACTTGTAAGGTCGCAAAATTGATGTAGGTGGGCTAATGAAAATCCACATTTTGAAATGGAATCTCATAATCAACACTATTTTTGATAAATGAGGCCATTTTGGCCCATTTTAAAATTTCAAACATCGTTTTTTAGAACAAGAGTGCTATGAACATTATTTGCTTTTTGGTGGTTAGAGGCGAAGCAGGGACTAATGCCAAAAGTAATTTTTCATCAATAAACCAATTAATAAAAAAGTTTCTCATATGGATTAGACACTTTGTGGACGCTGTATAAGGAGAAAATCATTCACGTACCCCATTTTAGTTTTTGAAACATACACAAACAATTGGTCGAGGGCGATTCTTAAAAAACTCTACAATAAAAGTTTTTCCTATATGGTGCGAACAATTTGGCGGGCACGATATAGCAAATTATAAATTTGACCACCGAAACTAGTTGTGTTCTGCTGTTTATGTAGGTATAAATCTGTTACGAACTGAGTACAAACTTTGTATACAGTATTCATATATATGTATGCATGTACTTACGTTTTATACGTGTGAACTCTAAAAAACTTGAACAACGACTTTTTTACTTACTTATATGGTCTAACTTATGTGAATGGTAATTATTAATCAATAGAACAAATAACATATATCTGATAATTGTAATTATCATAGATAATACGATTTTATATAGGCAATATTTGAGGTTATTTACTGGATAAATCCATCCGACCATCAGAAAACAAACGCGTGCTAGATATATTCAATTATACAGGTGTTTGCGGTCTTATGATTTTATTTTCAAGGGACGATTAAACATCTAAAAATAAGGTCTTTAACGTAAAAATATCTTAACGAAGTTGCATAATAAGAGAGATATTAATGTTTAAAAAAAATTGTAATTTTTATTATTTTTTTATTTTTAAGTGGTGATTAAGCATATTAATTTAAACAATCTTGTTTTTGTTTTTCATGGAATCCACTTCACACTATTTGTTCAAAGTTATCGCCCTGTTATTGAACGCAGTCTCGCTCGAGGTATGGGTGAATTGGCATAATTTACTAGGCCTTGGTCTTGCCGACAAATTGTCGCCACAGCTGCCTCAACGCGGTTACGAAGATCATCTAAATCAATTATCTCGTTGGTGTATACCATGGTCTTCATAACGCCAGCAATCAGGGGGGTTAAGGTCGGATGACCAAGGAGGCCATGGCATAGGACCACCTCGACCAATCCACTTATTTTCGTACACATTATCTAAATGAACTAAACGATTAAAATCCGACGGTGCGCCATCGTGAAGAAACCACATTTGTCGACGTACATTCAAAGGAACTTCTTCCAATAGTTCCATCAAATGAT
>JARFOC010087687.1:0-13912 GCA_031763485.1 Osmoderma eremita | reverse complement strand
GCGGCAGCGGCAGCGCTTTGCAAGTCTCGACACGTTGTACTGAATATGGAATATGCAAGTTTTTACAAGTAACAGTCCCTGAGCTTTTTAAAATATTATCTGCCTACATTGATAGGTGAACTCAGGCCAACATTTTAGTTCTTCACTATCGGAACCAGATAAATTTTCGTGGACCCCCGCTTACGAATTATGAACCCCCATTTTTTTGTCACGCCAACGTAGACCCCCGTCGAGTCTCCCGTGGATCCTTCGACTGCAAGACCAAGGCCTAGTAAATTGTGCCAATTCATTGATGCGTCGAGCGAGACTTTGGGTTCAACAACACGGCGATAACTTCCAACAACTAGTGTGAAGTGGATTCCATGAAAAACATTACAAAAATGTTAAATTAACATGATTAATCGCCACTTAAAAATAAAATAATTAAAAAACTACAATTTGTTTTAGCATTAATATCTCTCTTATTATGCAACTTTGTTAAAATATTTTTACGTTAATGACCTTATTTTAAGGTGTTTCATCACCCTTTGAAACCAAAATGAGAAGACCGTAAACAGCTTGTATAAGGTGGCCGTTTCAAATAGTATATCAAAAGCATTTTTTTCGTGTAGTGTAAATTTGCAGTTTAGCATAATGGCAGCGATTAATGCAGCTAATGAAATTGCGAATAACACTGCATACCTATTACAGTATTGTAAAACTTATATAATAAATATACAGACTGTCCGTAGTAAAACGAACACCCTGAATATTTAAGATTCAAAACTCTTTTTACAATATCGCTGAAACACTTCAAGTTTTGATCGAAGGGGAACCGCTTTTAGCCAAATCTCAAAATCGTTAAATTGCACTAAGGGTTGAATTTCACCTTATTCAAAAGCTTACGTAATTTGCAATACAACGATGTATATATTTTTGAAAATTGATCGTTTCGTTTGCGAGAAATAAGCTTTTTAAGATATCCAAGACCAAAAGATAAACGTGGAAGGAAGAAAGAAGTACGGTGAATATTTAAGAATCAAGACTCTTTTTATTTAAAAAAATCACCGAGATACGTAATTTTTTTAATTCAAGGGAGATAATTTTTGGGACAGAAATTATCTTCATATTTTCAATCCTAAACCACAGGGGATGCAATCCCAAAATTTGTAATCTATAATACAATGACGTATTACTGTTTGAAATCAGTTTCATGCTTTTCGTGCAATTAGCTTTAATTTTCTTAAAATTACCTTAAATTCTATAAAAGCTAATTTTCGAAAACGAGATTTTAAAATATAATACATCGTGATATTGCAAATTAAATTATGCTTTAACTGATGTACTATTTCAACCCCTAGTGTGATTTAAACATTTTGTGGTTGGTGCCCCTGCGACTAGGGGGATAAGAATCTGAAAATCATATATAGTTTTTTTCTTTGAAGTTTCTGTTGTATACCTTAAATATCTTAAATATTTAATTTCTCAAAAACGGAACACTCTAGTCCTAGTGAAATTGACAAATTTTAGGGTTGACACCCCCATGACTAGAGGGTTGAAGTTATAAAGATAATTTGTTCTCTAAAAGTTTTCCTTCGATTGGAAGTTCTGTTGGGAAATTGGAGTGCTACGACACAGAAATGGGTTTCCAGTTACCTACTAGTTTGCATTATGTTGATATTGCGGGCACAAAATCTAATTACTTCATGTAAAAAGAGCCGTTCCAAAGGGTAATGTACTTGGACCATTCCTTTATATTATATATGTCAACGATTTTCAACTGGCAAACAATGTAATGTTCACGGATGATACGCCCTTGCTTGTTGCAAGAAATAACTCGGAAGAAGCATGTACCGATATGAATACAAACCTGATATCGGTAAACGATTACTTCACCGAAAGAAATTTATATATGAATATTAAAAAATCCGTATTTATTGAGTTGAAGCTGAGCAATCTACTGCGTTACTATTCACATTACGTAAGGGTGAACAACACTAGGTTAGGGCAAGTAGAGTCAACTAAATCTTTGGGTGTCGTAATGGATTCTCGTTTTCGATGAAGCATATCGACCAGTTGAGTGGAAAGTGAGTTTGTTTGATTGACACAAATGAAATCCCAATCAGCTTTTGACGTACTGAAAATGTTATTCATTTAAAGAATACATGAATAAACCTGGAACTTAGATCTACATCACCGAAAATGTTTGTTAATGCTATATAAATTTTGAATATGTACTTATTATTATATTACTGTAATTCATTAACAAACTGTTATATGTATCACGTGCTACTATTACTACCAATGCTACCAAAGCACTAATAAAAAAGGACTGTATATTGCCGAACAGGGTAAGTTTATGAAAAATTTTGTGAGTCCCAGTAGCAATCCCATATTAATAGATAATAAATCCCGGTTTTAAAGCAGCATTGAAGCATAACGACCACTTTGGCCCAACTCCAAAGCCATTTCCCTGTATTTCAGCGTAGATAATTATATGTTTATTGAAACACGTGCCATTTTTCTCTAATGTTCATGATAAGAATTAGGACCGATGCTGATGTAAGAAATTCATTAAACTAATTTAATTTTGAGCTGATATTTAAAATGTTTTAACAATTGAGGTTTATACATATTAGCTAACAAGACAAGGTTCCGAATTTAGATACATATTAATGGAAGTTGAAACCCATCATTTAGAGGTGGCAAGTGCTCTCAAAGTTGTGATTTTTTGAAGTTTCTACAGATTTACGCTGTTATTACAAAACAATAAAAGTTTCAAATAGTACGTAGCATTAAATTCTCCCATTCTAGACCTACTAAACATTGTCTCATACTCAATTGTCCAAACACTCTGAATAGTCTTAAGCAAGTGAACATTTTTGATGGGCCCTAGTCGTCAAAAGTGTATACGCCCAACCCTGGGTTTCATCGCCCATATACCATTCCATATTCATTACGGCCCTGTTGCATGGATAATGCCCGAGATGCCACAAAAAAAAGAAAATCTCTGCGTAATCCAAAAAGTATCCTTGCACTAAAATACCTTGGATTGCATTACAATATTATAACTGCCAACTTAGAAAATCCCATTCTGAAGAAAGAAAATTGAATTTAGTTTCCTGACAATTTGATAAATTCAGTAATTTTATATAACAGGCCGCGTATTAAATAAATTGAAAAGGAAATCCGTTCTCGTTAATCTAATTTTTTTCCGCCTGAAACGTAGTTCGAGTCATAATGTCAATAAAAATTAGAAGGACCTGAATTCCGTAGAAATAGCGATTTCTGTGATTGATGATCCAGATTTTCGAGATAGAAATGGTGTGGTTTTGTAGAATATGGCGACGGGAAAGGGTATCGTTATTTCCTGTGTTTCTAAAATTACGGGCTATTAATCAAACGTGTCGTTACCAAATTCTTCACGTCCACTCGAGTTACGCCTTTACTGACGATAACGACCGCAGTGTTGTCATTTTCGATAAAATGAACCAAATAGGAGCAATTTAGAACGAACACTGACGTAGCTATAATAATGAAGGAAGAAGATTGAATGTTGTGAGTTTATCAATTTTCGTACAAAGAATTTCCAAACCAATAACGGCGTATTATAGTTTGCCGGGTATAAATTTTTTAATTATTAATGAAAATTTGGTATTCAGTTCAGCCAACAAGCTTCTTTAAGGGACTTAACACAAAAATGTACTTAGTGAAGGAGACATAAAATTTTTTATTTTGGCCTAGTGAATTAAATGAAACATTCAATTGCATTTGATAACCAACTAATTATCTTATAATAACTAATAACTAAATTGTAAATAATATAATTTCCCAAAGCTTTAACCAATTACTCAACTAAACTATACGCAATTATTTTATCTATTCGAGGTTGCCCATCTAGCAGTGGGACGTGGTTTGTGGTTGATTGTATGGTTTCGTATGGTAAGGCAATTTTTCTCTTGAGTTCACATGTAAATACATTTATTGTACAATTGATTTTTGCTTTTGTATTACAACGTTGTTAACTTTTCCATTAAGTTTGACTCTGACCCTCACGAAGCACAAAATAAGCAACTACATATCATAATTGTTATTTACTGGACTCCTGGATATCCTTAACTACTGAATATCATCAACATATTTTTGATTTCCACACTACCAGAGTCTGAAATTAAAAATATTCTCAACATATGTAATTCTTTTCATCCAGACATACAATTCACAATTGAAAACGAAACAGATAAAAATGTACCGTTATTGGACACTAGACACTGTTGAGTGATGAACTCTGAATACGCATTTCGGCAACTAAGTTGTCATCCTCAGCAGAAAACCACAAAGGAAAAAATATAATGTCAAGTGTAGCACTCCGAGAACAATCCTGTTTTTAGAATGTTTGATAGTGGCTATCTAAGAACAGGATTGTTCTCGGAGTGCTACGCTTGACATTATATTCCTTCCTTTGTGGTTTTCTGCTGAGGAAGGCAACTTAGTTGCCGAAATGCGTATTCAGAGTTCTTTACTCAACAAGGTGGTAAGGGGTATTTTTTACCTTAAATACAAGCTAACGTCGGACTCTGAGACCGACGACAGAGGATGGCCCCTTGATGGGAGTGCTGATGACATTTATGTGAATACAGGAGAGCAAAAACACTTTCGCTTATCATTATTCCAATGCTTACAACAATATTAAAATAATACAACGCAATTAAACAGATTTTAAGGAAACTAAAATAATGAACTTATTACAAGAACAGAAAATTTAAAAAAATAAAAAAGATTCATAATTAATATAATGAAGAACAAAATAAGCATTCCTTAATTTCAGTATTTTATGATAAAGGCATAAAATATCGCATTTTTTTCTTTCTAGCTTGAAATATTATCTAGTCCATGATTTCAACGCATTCTTTGCACGCTGGCGTCACATGTTCCAAACACATGAATTCTTTAACATTTGAAACACCCATATTTGATTCTTCTGCCTTTCTTGCTGGAAACAGTAATAACATCGGCCATATACAGAATTTGTTGGGGGGTCATTTTCTGTATTAGAAATGTTGTAAATTTCCTCAATTCTCAACCTTATAGTTTTAGGAGAACTTTTGGTATAAAAGCGTTTCTTCACGTGTGGTTCAAAAAGCCGATTGCCCAGATTTTCCAAAAATACTCTCCTTGGCAGATTTGTTTATACATTATTCTGCTTATATATGACATATGAGTTAATGCCCGCTATATTCAGTGTACCATAGAAAATAAATATCGGCCAACGTCGCGCAATTCGCGCACAGTTGTACGTAGCACATAATTTATCTACGGTGTCTACACCACCTTTACTTCTATTAAGGTAATCAATAATCATTTCAGGCGTACCTGTGGCTCTTGTGCATTGTTGAGGGAAGAAATACATTCTTATTTTTTCGAGGAATATACGACACTATAGTACATGTCTCTTGAAAAGCAAACATAGAAGCTTCAACAGGTCTTTTTGATTTCATCTCTTCTGGAATCTGTGGCTTATTCTTTCTCCAGGTCCCCGTGAGTGTCCTCTATACTTCAAATGGTTTCAATACGATAGGGCACCATCGCATAATCAGACAACGGTGCGGAATCATTTAAATGAAGCATTTCCGAACTCGTGGATAGGAAGGACCGCGCCGGTTGCATGGCCACCTCGATACCCCGATTTGTCTGTTTTAGATTTTCATTTATGGGGAATGGTAAAATTTAGGGGGTATCGAAAATCATACGACAGATTAGATGACCTTAGACACGCTGTACTTGAAGTTTTTGCTAATATTTATGGACGTTCCACTAGAAAAGCAACAAATTCTGCTTCAAAAATATGTAACTTGTGCATTAATTATGATGGTAGACTTTTTGAATATGTTTAGTCTTAAATATATTACTTACTTTAATTACGTTGTTTTCTTTATTCTGTCTTAATTTATCGTTTGTCATTCTCTGTTTATTCGTTTCGCAGAAATTACTTTTATCTGAAATCGTAATACTAACAGAATAAACATTCCACACCAAAATAATTATGATTATAATTTAGAAATTAAAAGGTTAAAATGACTGTAATTTACTTATTTGTAAAAAGAATTATGTCAAGTGTTATAACGTTGAAATCACTGAAAAAATGCCTTTCTTATGAGGTCCTATCCGACTATGATTTGCATTAAAAAACATTTTTTGTTATATTTAAAAAAATATAGCTTAAATCAAAATTTGAGTTAGACTATCTTATACAGCACATATTTACCTTAAACTTTCTTCTTTTCACCTTTTTTTCTAAAGTCAATAATAATAGAGCTACGGGCACTAAATGAAATAACAAGAAAACAGCTTTGTCGAGATATCTAGTTAGCCGTGCATTTTTTATTCCGAAAAAACAAGGGGCTCATTCAATTGAACTCGTAAAGCTGCAATCCCCATGCTACGCATCGAAGAAAACTCAGCCTGTATATATATATACATATATATATATAAATTCTTTTCTTTATTTCGTACAAGAAAACATCCCTAAAATAGTGTCGTGTAATTCCGAATCAGCCTGTATACAAAAGTGTGTTACAGATGTGGAAAATTTTCTTGAACCTAGACTAGGCCGTTTCAATTGCTCACAAGAAGTAAGCAAGCACAGATAATTAGCTTTCGTAAGCGTCGCATTTGAACCCCACGTAAGATTAAAATATCATTCACCCACACAAAGAAAATTACTGGAAAGCCGTAAAAGTGCGCGCGCACATAATGCCCTCTGCATAATTTAATTAGTGACGCCACCAAGTTTATATATTAAAGGGCAATTCCGTGCCGATCAAAATACTAGAGTTCGAAGTGACGGATTTGGTAAACACGGCAAAGTAAACAAGAGCAAAGAGTTTCCGTTTGAGGGGTTGCGCGTTTATTATTACGCGCCCTTTCGAAATTTGTATATTTGTTTCGTGTTTAATTAAAGTTGAACATTATATATTCGCACTGAGTGTACTGAATTTCATCGGAAGTTGCCGCCGAAGAATGTCCTCGGCGGAAATCCATAAAAGGAAAATACAGTACCGTCAATATTTCGAAACTGAAATTGTAAAATTTCATTCTATAGTAGTAAAACCCAAGCACTCAAAGAAACATATCATTGAATATATTGAAATATATTCAATAAGATTGCGGTATTACGTTTGCTAATTATAATTTGCAATTATTTAATAAATTAAATGGGCGCACTACGTTTTTGCATAAATTTAAGTGATAATTTAGTAATTACATCTGAATTAGATACAAATTATCGTCAAAACGGCAATGTCGTTTTGCCAAATCACAATTTTGCATAAATTAGAGTTTATGTAATTTATACATGAAAAGTCACTTAAGGGACTCAAAATATTTCTGTAGTTACTAGGAGTGTATGGAGACCTAGCGTAGATACCTATAACCAGAGAACGAAAAGAAACAGTACGCTTACTTAGCGTACCTAACAAGAGCGCAAACGTTTCCTCTCTTCATAACGTATATGGTACATCTACACAACGATATTCCGTACGCTAAAAGTGCATTGAGAACGGAACACAAAGATAAACATACTCTTTCTCGGTTTCAATCGTTTGCGCACGCGAACATAATACGCAATGCGCATCAAATACACAGTAGGTACGGTACGTTGAACAGTACCTACGAACACTACGGTTAGCGTTCGTACGGAATTCCCAAATTTCTAATCAATTTACACAGCGCATAGCTTTAATTAATAAATAAAGTTAATAAAGCTATTTGATAAAAAGTTATTTAAAGGTTTTTTTTTAATTTAAAGTTATTTAATAGTTTAATAAAGTTATTCCTCACATTTAAAAGTTTAAACTATTCCCACATTACAATGAATATATCTATATATATTTATTGTTACACCCGACTCATAATGCTTTTTCAATGAACATCAAATCGGAAATTCAGTACCTACGCTAAACGTACCGTACCTATTATGTTCATACTTTATGCGAGAAGGATAAGTAATACGATCTTTCTGTTGTGTATGTGGTTTCGTACCGTTCTCGCAATTCTACCGTACAGTACACTAACGTACCGTACCATAATGTTTCTTTTTGTTTTCTGCCTATAACCGTTCTCAAGTTTGTCGAGTAAGTCGAACCAACACCAATACCTGCCTTTTTGGTTATCCTGTATTTATTGAGTTTGTAAATCAAAATATTACCACTATATAATGAAAAAGGAATACCAACAAATTATAAAAAAGATGCTAAAATTATTAAATTTAAAAATACTGCCTTTAGATTTCGAGCGCCCTACGGCGAGCCTCCCTACTTATTATTTGTACTCTATCTTCAGTGTCCTCCTGTCTCTTAATATTATGACTAGATCGTCCCCATACGCCACTATTTGACCAGATTTTTGCATTACCCTCATTATCTGCATTGCCCTCTTAAATCGCAGGCTGAGACTATTCCTTCAATAGCTATATTAAATAAAGTTGTTGACAAACCGTCTCCTTGCCTCATCCCTCTATGTATCTGTATCTCATTAGTTATCCCATCACATGTTTGTACTACTGCTTTTGCATCCTTCATTCTCATCTTAATTAGTCTCACAATTTATCGGGGACTCCTAGTCTTGTTGCGTCCTTTAATGTCATATGCTTGCTCAGGCTATCGAAAACTTGCTTGAAGTCGATAAACAATATATGGAGATCGATATCCCCCTCATTGCATTTTTCTATTATTTGGATGATGACGTGTATTGCATCCACTGTGGATTTTCCCAGTCTAAAGCCGTTTTGATACTCCCCTAGCCTCGTTACTGTATATGAGTTTATGCGATTCAATAGTAACGATGTAAATATTTTGTAGACTGTATTCAGTAACGTAATTTGCCTGTAATTTTCACATCTCGTTAGATCCGCTTTCTTTGGGATTAGTATTATTAAGCCTAACTGCCACTCCCACGGCATGCTTTCCATCCTCCATACATCCCTCATTAACTTATACATTCTATCTCTCATTTCGCTTTCTCCATACATTAACGTTTCGTTACATATGTCGTCTGATCCTGATGCTTTTCCATGCTTTAGCTTCTCTATTATTTCGTCGAATTCTTTGGCTGTTGATCCTTCTGGTTCTGTTACTCGTATGCGTTTTCTTCTTCCGTTTCTAGTCGAACCTTTTTTGAATGTTCTTTCATGAAATTCTTCCACTCCACCTTTCTTATGTTTACTGCCATACACTTCTCTCTTCTTTGTTTTCTTATGTGCTGGTATAGTTTAACGTTGTTTTTGTTGTCGTTTTCAATTTCCGCCATCATTTCCTGTACCCATTTTGTCTTTTTACTTTTCATTACACTTGTTCCTTCCTTTCGAATATTCTTGTACCCATCGTGGTCCTCCTCTTTACTTGTTCTTAACCATTTCAATCGTGCTTGTCTTTTCCCTTCCATAATAATTTCACACTGCGTGTCGAACCATTCATTTTTCTTTGTTGTCGCTTGCTTCCCTAACACTTTTTCTACTGCCTCTGTTAATGCGTTTTTTAGGTTCGTCCAATCATGTTCTGGAATCTCACTCTCTGGTTTTTAATTTCTTCTTAATAAAGCCCACACGAGCACCAACAAAAATCTAATGTTCTTTGGATAATTGAACATATTCTTTAATGATAGCTTGCATGAAGGCCTTGTTTTCAGCGGCATCCATTTGTAAGAAAACTCTATGTGATTTATCTTATCATTGGACACAATTGCACAAATTTTTTTTTTTTACTTCATCAAATATTATTTTTGTCTGCTTTGTGAGTCTTTGGCAGAATTTTTATAATCTCAAAATCAGCGTCCTTGTAATAACACTTATAACCAACAACTTTCAACTTTGGAAAAACAAAACTCCGGCAAATTGCGCACAGAGGTTGTTTTCCCCCAAAGACTCGCGGGCTGTTAAGTTATAGACAGTATGTTTCTTCGTATAGAAAGCGTTCCTATTTCGGTAAGTAAATTATGTTCTGCAAATCAAAACTAATTATAAATGTATTTGGGTCTGAAATCTCCTGGTCCTTTGTTGTTTAGGTTCTCATGTTGTTGTTCAACTTTTTTTGCTTTTGCCATCGAGGCAGTCTCCTTTGTGTGATAGCCGATATTTTTCACATACATCGCCGAGATTGGGAGATTTGGTTTAAAAATTCCTAAAAATAACCAATTTAAATCCCCTTACCACCTTATTGAGTGAAGATTCGCATTTCGGCAACTAAGTTGACATCCTCAGCAGAATCTACAAAGGAAAATAATATCAGACTCTGAGAGATATACAGCACACAGAACACCACTTGAATAACGCAGTGTTTTTTGTGTCATATTCCGACATTGTATGGCACAAAACTAAACAAACTGCACCTATAACTCTACAACTCTGACTTAATAATTGTTCCAATGAACTTAGAACCATGGTATTTCGGTAATAAAATGGCCATATTTCGATGTATCAAAGAACTAAATAGACAAGACGACACAGAAAACTGTTTTACAATTTAATTTACAAAGAATTGTATAAATGTCGCTTAGAACCATGTGCTTCTCACGCGACGTGTTATGTCGGACTAAGGTATGTCCATAAGCTTCGCTAGTATGCTGTATATGCACTAGTCCAAATATTCAGATTTTAATTAAATTCTAAATTCGGTTTTTACTACTACATAGTTGAACCACGGCCAAGTCACATAATACAGTAATGTATTTGCATGCATTTATATAAAATACATAAGCGACAATAAAGTTTGCAGAAACCTGATTTAATTCCTAAACGCAAACACGCTGATTGTCGATGCAACTAGTTTATATTTTCTGCGCAAATAAATGAGAACGTTAAAAACGTAATTTGCAAAAATATGCGCTCGGAAAAAGAATGAGTAAAATAGAAGCTAACCTGTAGTTTGGTTTTATATTATAACTCCTGCCACGAGTCTGCCGCATAAGCTCAATATATAGACCGGGAGCACTCGTGCAGATTATTAAAAACTCCATCGCGATGCCGCTTTTGAAATTACTCCGAGGTGTTGCGGCAATTACGACAACGAGAATTTTTAAACTAGTCCAGGTTTTGTACCTTTTCAAACATATGAAACACCCACAGACTGTTGAAACTAACACGGAATTGGCGTGAGGTTCGATTCAAAAGAGAATACTAACTCTAATTAATTATGAAATGAACCGAAAAGATAATGGCCGATAACTCTAATGGTATATGTACTATGGAAAAGTCCTAATATTAATATTAATAGGAGGCATATAGATAGAAAAAAATGGCCGATTAGCTCACCAAATTGTACAATAAGGCATTGAAGGGCCGAACAATATCAGAAGAATGCGAAACAGCATTACAATGTTGGACCTATTCGACTTATATCGGCTTATTTTTGGGTTATCTGACCTAGCTACTTTGCTAGTTATTTGATGGCGACAGTAAAGCACAAAGAACTTCCAAATAAAAGACACAATAAGAAGCCAAGGACAAGAGGCAGTTAATTCATTGCAACATACCTTTTCAGCATTTAAACAAAGCTGTCAGAAAACAGGATGTAACGAAAGCGAACATGTAGATAAGAAAAACGGAAGAATAATACATCAAAGGAATAAAAAACACAAAAGATATTGAAATATTAACCAGGAAATGAAAGCATTGAAAGGAAATAGCACCGAACCTCAAATAATCTAACGCTCTTGATGTCGACATAAAGACTCTTACAGCCGAGGAAAGATATTTATGACAAAGACAAAAATCGATAAGTTAATCCCGGTGTAAATACCACTTCTAACTTCCAGAGGATTGTTAGAGAGCAACGTTAAGTTCTCCTTGTTCCGATCTGCGTTTTAAAATGGAACTTCGGCAGCTGTACGCAGATAATGGATACCTGTGTTCACTGATTTACTGATACCGAGCGTAATTGAAAGTCTTTTGTTATAGACAGAGGATCGCGGCTGGCAGCGGTGCCACCAGTTCGATTTTCTATTCGACCCTGACGACCGGAGCAAGATCGTTCTGTGAAGTTTATAGTCAAACGATAGTAGCTTTACCCGATTATTCCGCTATTTTATTACCGCTCTACTAGCACGTAGTTGGCCGACGTCCAAACATAATGTAGAGGGAGTTATAATACGGCACATAATTGACTTAATTGAGTTTTGTTTATTCGTCTTTATGTATTTTACGTCGTAATTTCGTACGTTATTACGTACGAAATTATTATCGTAGTAAACGCTCCTACAATTGTATTGTTTGAACCTGGAATAGTAGTAGGAATATGTGTTAAAATTTTTAAATCCGACATTTGGTATTCTAAACAGGGATACCTAAAGATAGACAATATAAATGTCTTTATTAATTTGACCATTCCCTATATAAATCAATTACCTAAAAAGAACATGTTAAGAATTTCATACACTTCTCGTCATCTTTTTCTAATATCTTGGTTCTTCTGTTC
Organism: Osmoderma eremita; assembly: GCA_031763485.1. Classification (NCBI taxonomy): domain Eukaryota; kingdom Metazoa; phylum Arthropoda; class Insecta; order Coleoptera; family Scarabaeidae; genus Osmoderma; species Osmoderma eremita. The sequence goes on along the minus strand of JARFOC010087687.1, from coordinate 1,466 downwards.
TTGCAAAAACCTTTGACCGTTAAGTACATTTAGTTTGGATGAAGACTGTTGCAAAGTTACAGAAGGTGAATAAAATAATGAATAATTGTATGTAATGGATTTTTAAAAAATCTATCGAATGACATGATAAAATTAAATGTAAAACTGATTCTTAATCATATAAATAATTACAGCAAAAATAATAGAGTCAAATAAGTAAGACGATGACCATGGATAAGATATTTTGCTATTTAAAGTAAATTATTGCCAAATCAAGGTCAATTCTGAGAAAAAGTGTCAAATGTTGAGAGGTATAAAATAAGCTAAACAACGCTTTAAACGCGTTATCAATATGTATATGATACTATATATAAAATAGAATATCTAAATCATAATCCATTGGAACCGGTAAGATTTTACCAGAATATAACATTAATTAAAACATTTACGACATGAAATTAACAATATAGATTTAAGAAAACGATATTGTACAAAAAATTAACACAGATAATTGTCATAAGTTGTAGATCGCGTGTAATGCGTATCTAAGCCAATAAGATTCGATCCGTTGAAGAAAAACTTAAAAACTATATCCAAAAGGTGTTATTCATTATTCTGAATTGATCTGCAGTTAAATCCAACATGAAACGGGCGAATACAGCCAATAAATTACGAATTTATTGTTTGCGATGACAGATGTTTAATTTGCTTAAATCTAAGAGATTAAAAGAATAGTAACATTAGAATATTTTGTATTCTATTGTTGTGTTCTTTTACTGTTAATAATAATACTCAGTTTGGCACAATTATGTTATACAATTACTTGTATAGCAACGACTTATCCTTTTTTTATAACAACGTAATCTTCTCTTGTCGATTCACCCCCTCTGGTGCTTAACTAACTACATTCAGTTACATGCTAATACCAACTTGCTAAAATCTTTTTCAGCATATTTTAATGGTTCATCATAAAATTCGTCAACGCATTACATTGATCTAAAAGACATAGGTATATCAGTAACTAGTGTGCATGCATCGATTTTGTTTTTTCATGGTACAGTACAGATTAGTTCACATGAGTAGATGTCACCCGTCAAGGTAGCTAAAAATGTTCCAGAATAATTCATTGACTTCAGTTACCACAAACCAAGTTATGGTTTTCTTGTAGTCTACTACGTGGAATATCGACTACTCCAAGAGTCTCAATATCAACACGTTGAGGTACATCAAAATTAAATAACAGAATGGAACAAAACTTAATTGCAAAATAAATTCCCAGATATAGAATTGGAACACCTTTAATGCCAATTTCCATGTATTTTGGTAGACAGTAATATAAATAATTAACAGAGTATGCACCATCCATTCTTCAAAATTTATATTTATTTTATTTAAAAATTCTTCATCATTCTCCCAGTAAGCACAATTACGTTAAGTAAACGTTAAAGATTTATCATAACCGAACGTATATAACACTGAATATACCA